>KK112482.1:0-19635 GCA_000611955.2 Stegodyphus mimosarum
TGTGATACTGTGTCTCTAAATTTGCTAATGTTAAAAGAATAGGAAGACATTTGTCAACAATCCTCCTTAAACATCTAGAAGATAAGCAAATAATTATGAAAGAACAACATGGTTTCAAGCCAGGCCATAGCACCCAGCATCAGCTTCTAAATATTACAGAATTTATAGCAGAAGCATTTTCTAAAAAATCAGCTGTTGCAGGTTGCTTTCTGGATTTAGAAAAAGGCGCTCGATAAGGTGTGGCATGAGGGTTTACTCTTTAAGCTACACCTTGCTCGACTACCCATTAAATTTATCAAGCTTACACGCAGCTACTTGAAAAATAGAACTTTTCAGATTAAAATCAACCATACTCTTTCATCCAGGAAAAGAATTAAAAGTGGAGTGCCTGAGGGCAGTGCACTGGCATCTTACTACTTTGCAATATTCATTAATGATATGCCACATCCATTAAATGCGAATATTTTCTTATATGCGGATGTCACTGCAATTTTAACCAAGTCTCTACAGCCACAACTTGCTATTAGCAAACTGGAAACCTCTGTTAATATAATAGCCCATTTTTGCAGAATTTGGAAGCTTAAAATAAATCCCACCAAAAGTCATGTCTTGCTTTTTAGAAGGTACAAGAAATACACTCCTGTTGAAATCAACATAAAGATTAATGATCAACCCATCACTGTTGTTACTTCCACTAAATATCTTGGAATTCATCTGGACTCCCAACTTCTGTTCAAAGAACAAACAGAAAATGCTCTAAGAAAAGCCATAGCTGCTAAAATTGCACTTAAACCACTCATAGAAAGAACTGCAAAATTGCATGTTCATCTTAAGAAAAGAATTTACATTTCACTAATTCGGCCAATTCTGCTTTATGCAATACCCATTTGGGCAACTGTTTGCAAGACACACAGAAAAAAGTTAAAAATTTTTCAAAATAAGATACTTAGAGAAATAATCAATGCACCCTGGTTCATAAGAAATTTGCAAATCCACCAAGAGCTCAAAGTAAAACCAATAGCTGACCAAATTCTTTCTACCAGCCACGATTTCTATACAAGAATTGAAAATTCTAAATATCAACATATTAAAGATCTCATCAACTATAATCCTAGATTAGAAATTGCAGCAAAAAGGCCACGCTCAATCTTCCATAATAGCAAATGGTGATAATTTCAGTGAATGTTTTGTAAATATTGTAAATATGAACTTTGCGTAACTTATTTTGACAAAGATGAACTTTGTGTTACTATTTATTCAACTATATAATCAAGATTCAGTGTTTGTGTAATTTGTGCTTCATATTTAACCTATTATACTTATTCTTCATTTTACTATTTTATACTTACGCATGGACTTTGCCTCCGTATTTAGGACTTGAACGTTTTGCAAAGCATGTGTTTCATTACCAGCTCGACGGCTTTCCAGACTTTCATCCCTGATATGTACGTGAAGTACCTGACTGAGTTCGCCTTAATGGCGGAGCGCTTAGCGCTGTGATTTTTTACTGCAGAGCCATAGGGCACTTAAATCCAACGCTATCCGGTAAAAGCAGGTTAGCCTGCTAAATGCCGTTGTATCCAATTAACGATACCGATACCGATCTTATTCATGAGGAATATATCTAATTTATTCATACATAACTTTTAATGTTAGCAACAGGTATAATCAGATCATTCAAAATGGATATTTTTAGTCTCCCACTTTCAAAATCAAAGGAATGCGAGCATTGAGATAAGAAAATACTAGATTCATAGTAACACTTCCAGTTAATCTTAGCAACGCGCTCTTATATGCACTGTTTCGAAAATTCAGGGTTACATGAGCATCAAAAAAGCTCCTTGGTCCATTTTTGAAACCCCTCGCTCAGTGACGATACTGATGTGCATTTCTGAATTATGCTTTTCGAGATATCTCGGATCATAGGTGTTACCGAAAACTGTATTCCCAACGGTACTTCCATTTCATCAGAGATTGCATGAAATTTATTTTTGCAAATGAAAGAGCTCTTCAAATGAAAACATTTAGCTGTTCTTAATTGTTTCTAACTATAATAGACCAGGAGATATCTTCGATGAAATGTTAGTTTCTTTTAACATTAGGAGCGCTAACCGTAACGCAACAATCCGGGTTTCGCAAATGACAGGTCTCGGGAAGGTCTGTTGTTTGCGTATCCTCATTTGTTGAAACTTCCCCAGTTTCGTTTCTATTGAAGCTATCCGTAAGCGAGCTACTTCATTAGATCACTAGTATATGTTTCTACTGTAGGTACAAAGGAAATTATGTATGCAAACAAAAAATCTCTTCAAATGCAAACATTTGGTTATTCTCGTTTTTTAATACCTGAATAGATCTTAATGAGTTTAGCTCGTTTTTTTCCTCACGAGTTATGATCGATCGTTGGTACACTGTAAGATTCACCGATCGGAGATTTGATTCTGTTATAGGCAGAATGAATTTTTTTTTTTTTTAATTCTTCTAGAGCTACTAACACGCAAACTTTTGGCTATTTTCGTTTTAAATTTTCTATCATGTTAATTATGGCATAAATTATTTAAAATAAAACATTTTGATGCATGTGTGATTGTTGATTGCAACAATAATCGGTCATACTGTAATGAACGAATGAATTTTATTTCTTTTCCTTAAAGAAATAATTTTTATAGATAGAGTAAATAAAAGAAAGGAAGAAACATTAAGAAAGAACTATTTTTCTAATATTAATTGTAAAATAAATTGCGCGAAAACAGTTTTAATGTGAGCATGAGAAAAAAACTTAGTTTGCAATTAGATTGCAATGTAAATTAATTAAATTATAAATTTAAATAGTGCCATTTTTTTCGAACTGCAAAATGCGGTGTGTGAGTTAGTGAAATAATGATAGAATATTCGTAGAATTTTAGCCGGCGCGGTGCTATAAATTTCGTCGCTTGTCTGCACTGTGATTGGTCTAAAGCTCCTTGAAGCCTTGTCCCCTCTCAATAAAGTCAAATGGACCCACTCGCCCATCAACAGAGGACCACAGAATGGTTTTCTCCATTAAGTTGTAAGGGGAATAAGGGGCAGATGATACCGTTTTTTTAGGCAATATCGTTCGCGTATATTGTAGATGGTTCCAGTGATCGTAGAATAGGCGTCCTGGTAGTGAAGATTCACCATCCATCACAGTTCGGATAGAATAATTAGGATTTTTGAAGTAGAAAACATGAAAAATAAGCAGTGCCCTCTTTGGGACTCGAACCTGGACCACTCGAATACGCGCAGAGTGTGCTACCGTTACACCAAGAAGGCATGCAGAAAGGA
This sequence comes from Stegodyphus mimosarum, assembly GCA_000611955.2. Lineage (NCBI taxonomy): Eukaryota > Metazoa > Arthropoda > Arachnida > Araneae > Eresidae > Stegodyphus > Stegodyphus mimosarum. Next base: position 3,304 of record KK112482.1, read on the forward strand.
GACAGAAATACCTTACAGTAGAATTTAATTAGTATACCCAACTTCAGTTTACTTTTTCTTGCTTTCTATTATATTTACACTGCGCAAAAAAAATGGGACAGTTCTATATCTCCCGTTCTACTGGGCCGATTGACGAAATTCCAATTGCGTTTTTCATGTCACGGAAGCGCGGCTCAAGAAATGTATTAGATTTATATATAGCATTGTTCGAAGATAGGTATTTTGACACAAAATTGCACTTTTTCTGAAATGGCATGCCAATTTTTTTCCATATTTCGATTCTACGACTCAAATTATGCCAAACCGCCAAGTTTTCTAAAAATCGCACGAGCAGTTTTTCAAAAATTAGCTCCAAAATTTTAGCTCCTCAATGTTAATTCAATATGATATATATTTATTAATATCTCTTTTTTTATGAAACTTATTTAATTCCTTCTTATACAGTTCGAAATTTAGGTTCACTGCAAACGAAATTCGCCCATTTGTTATGATTTATTTTTTAAATTTGTATTTTTAAATAATTTTTATAAATTTTTAGAAAAAAATTTTGAATTATGACCTATAAAATTTTTACAACTGTCTTAAAGTAGATTTATTTCTAAGCATACCTGAAAAAAAATTAGAGTTTTATATTCAAAATTTCCGAAGATATATATGAATTTATATATTGGCGTGTTTTGAAATTTCGCATATTTGTTGAAAGCGATAGTAACGAAAATGTGGTTTACGCACTTTGTTAAAATTATTTGAAAGTAGAACGATGTGACTTTTTTTCCTCCGCTGCACAATAGAAGGGAAGGAAAATAGGTTGCCACATATTAAGAAGTTCGCCAAGTGAATTATTCTTAGCTCAAACAAAAACAAAAATTCGCTAAGTTAAATTTATGAATTTCTCCGTAAATTTCGTTCCAAATTTCACAAAATTTAATATTTAGGCATAATTTGAGTCATAGAATCGAAATATGGAAAAAAAACTGCTATGCTATTTCAGAAAAAGTCCTATTTTGTGTCAAAATACCTATGTTAGAATGATGCTATATATAAATCTAATATATATCCTAAGTCGCACTTTCGAGCCATGAAAAAAGCAATTCAAATATCGTCAATCGACCCAGTAGAACGGGAGATATAGAATCGTCCCCCCTATTTTTGCGCAGTGTACAATGGAAATTCTATATGGAAATAAAAGACCTCAGAAAATGTAAAATTTTGGCTCTTCTAGTTTCTTAATAGATATTATAGGTCATGAGTTATGCTTGATCATGAGTACACCGTAAACGGTGCACTGAATGAAACTTCTGTACTATTATAGGTAGTGACAAATTATTTTTAAAAATGACAGTAATACGTATCACAGTTTCCGAGGTATTTTCGATCAAAAATTTACCGAAAACGGCACAGCAACGTACTTCGTTTCAGTTAAAAGTAGAATGATAATTCTTACTGCACACGTTCTTTAAGGGCAACATTTTTGTTACGCACATCTGTTTCTACGTATATAGATCCCAAGATATCTTCGATTAAAGTTTACCTGTAATTAACTTTATGAATGGTAACTTCGGTTCAAATGTACGTAAAATGAAAAGCTGTTTTTAAATAGCAGACCGCCTCACGAGCAAAATTTTGTATATTTTCGTTTTTACTTTCTTGTACAAATTAAAGGAAGTACTGTACCGGGTATCATATTTTAACGAAAATGGCCATTTTGGCAGCTATCGAATGCAATTTAACAATGTTTTTGCATAATATCTGTACTTAAGAACAGAATAAAAGACTCCTTTTCCCCAAACGGGTTATAAAATTGACTTGAAATGGATTCAGAAGAGACTTTTCGTAGCGTCCGCGCGTACGTACGTACGTATGTATGTATGTACACTCATGTCCAAAATTATGTTTACATGCATAAATTCACGGATTTCTCAGAGACTATGACTTATAATTTAATGAATTTTCGTGGAATCATACATAACATGATGACATATAAATGCAAAAGAAAAAATTAAAGATCATCTCATATGATATAAAATTGTAGCATGAAACAATAAAAATGGTAATAAAGTGTGACAAAGAGAGTTAAGAAAAAAAGGAATGATTCAGAAAAAGAATTAAGTCTTACGAATTTAATATGGAATATGATCTCCCCTGACTTGTACACACATATCACAACGTGTTTTAAGGCCGGAAATAACATTGTTAACCACAGTTTGGGGAATTAATCTCCACTCTTCCAGCAATGCCGTCTTCAGAGCATTTACATCTCTAGGAGGAGGATGTATACGTGCAATTGCTCTTCCAAGGTAGTCCCATAAGTTCTCTATCGGGTTAAGGTCAGGAGAGTTTGGTGGCCAAGGTATTCGCTTAATGTCTTCACTTTCAAGGAATTCATCAACGAGGTTTGCTCGATGTGGACGGGCATTATCATCCATAAATAAAAAGTCAGGTCCATATGCACCCCTGAAAAGTCTTACATAAGGATCTAAGACCTCATCCCGATATATCTGGCCTGTCACAGATCCGCTGCTGAACACGTGTAGGGGCGTACGTCCATCGATCATTATTCCACCCCATACCATCACACCTCCACTACCGAAACGGTCACGTTCCACAATGTTCGAGGGATCATTTCGTGTTCCTGACTCCCTCCAGATGTAAACACGTTTAGAATCACCAGTTAAACTAAACCGCGACTCATCAGTAAAGAGAACATGGGACCATTGATGTTCAGTCCAGTTTTGATGTTCTTTACACCAATTAAAGCGATCCCTCTTTTTCTGTGAAGACAGTAAAACACATACCCTTGGCTTTCTGGCATAAAGGCCTTTTTCATTAAGCCTTCTGTATATTGTTTGCCGTGATGCAACAGTTCCAGTGGCGGCTGCAAGCTCTGAACTTAACTGGCGAGCAGTAGCCTTTCTGTTACGACGGGCAGTTAATGCCAGATACCGATCTTCAGAAGCAGTTGTCATTCGTTTCCGACCTTGTCCAGGCCTCCTTACAACACTTCCATCATTTTGAAACTGTTTCCATAGCTTAGAGACTGTCTGTCTTGAAATATTCAGACATGTGGCTGTTTCCATGATTGACTGCCCTGCTTCTAAACGGCCGATAATTCGCCACTTTACAGATTCTTCCAAATGATACTTCGAAGCCATAACAAACCGCTTTGAGTCCCTACACACTGAAATCAAACGCTGTGTTGCAGAAATTCACTCAAATATTCAGTTTGCGCAAAGCGCTTGATTCACCCTTGGATGACGTAACACCTAGATTTGCATATCACAAACCATTTGATTACTTTTGATTGGATAATGCTAATTAGGCTTGGTTTTCACGCATTCCCTGCAAATACGGATCACACTGATTCAATATTTCATTGAATATCATCATTTTTGAGTATGTAAAGATAATTTTGGACATGAGTGTATTTCGCATAACTCAAAAACGAGCAGCCTCAGATCGTTGAAATTTTGTGTATAGAACTGCTTTAAGGTGTAGATGTGCACCTCCTTATTTGAGCTGCAATCGGCCGCACCAAAAGTATGTAAATATATATATATCTGTTACCGTTAAAGTATGAAATCCGTTATTTTATAGAACATCTAGTTATCCCATGAAATAACTGATCGTGTCCGTTAAAGTGTAAAACTCTCTTGTATTTCATGGTTTAACAAGTTATTTCACAGAATAACGATCTGCAGCCCGTTAAAGTGTAAAATAATCTATATCATATATCTCGGTTTTTAGTATAAGGTACATTTACGTTTCGTTTAACAATATGGAATGTTCGTGTAAAACTCAGTGTGTCGACAAAAAATGTTTTTGATTTAGAAATAATGTTCTTTGTAATTCCGAGTGTCATTTTAGTAATCCTCGTTGTGACAAATGATTTTAGGGTACGTTTCCATAAATACCATTTATACGCTGCATAAATTAGATAAATCGCTTCTTTTTCATTTTAATTGTCTATCATCAGTTAATTTATAGAATACCTAGTTATTTCATTTTAGATAAATTGTTTATTTTACACTTTAACTGTCTCTCATTAGTTAATTTATAGAATACCTAGTTATTTCATAGAATAAATATTAAAGTGTCAAATTATTAACATATTACACACTTTAACGGACACGATCAGTTGTTTCATGGAATAACTAGGTATTCTATGAAATAACCGCAATATATACTTTAACGGTACAGATGTTACCATTAAACATATCCACTCTGTTACTCGGCTCAATGAGCTCAGTTTCTTTATTCTTAAAAGTTTGTAAACTATGCATTTTTTACTTTAAAAATGATTAAATTATGTTGTTCTTATCTTACGGTTAGGGTTTTTATGCCTTTACTAAATCTGCACGCAATATTTGTAGAATTATTTGTAGAAAACATTTGAAACTGAGAAGAATAATGGATTTGTCGAGAAAAAGTTTTAGAGAAATTATTAGAGTTGTAGAGAAAATAAGCTTCGGAACAAGCCTTTTTTTATTATTGCAAATTAAATCATGCTTAATCCATTCTGCAATTTATTCGAAGAAATAAGTGTTTAAGATTTACTTAGTAATTTTTAATATTTATGTACTGAATTTTTATGTATTTTTGCCTTGTCACGAATTGAGAACTGAATTAATTGAATGAGAAATGCTGAGTCGTCTGCAAAGAGCAGTTTTTTTTCTGTTAATTTCGTTTCTACATCGTTTTACATTTATTATTGTATTTGAATAGAACATGAAGCAACGATTAGAAAATTCTTCAGTTAATTTCAAAATGATTTAATTATGTTGTTCTTATAATCCGGTTAAGGTTTTTATGCTTTTAATTAATCTGCATGCAATAGTTATAGCAATAACGTAAAAGTTGTTTAATTGCGGCTCAGCCTAATTTTTTTCACCATAGCAGCCATATTTGTTTACATTTTAAACTTAGCAGAATAGTGAATCGAATTAGTTTCGGCACTCGGCGAAAAGACACTGAAGTGTTTTTTTTGCCGAGTGGGACAAAAAGTAAACTTTTAGTTTTGTGCACCGAAAAATCTGCCTTCTTACCTGCTGGCCGAATTGCTTGTTTTTGCGCAGAAACTCTAATTTTAATTGTAAAAATTGTTTTTTTTTAATTGTTTCAACTCTATTTGGTGTTTTATGTTGTTCTACATTTTTCAATTTTTAATAGAATCATCAGTTAATTTATAGAATACCTAGTTATTTCATTTTAGATAAATTGTTTATTTTACACTTTAACTGTCTCTCATTAGTTAATTTATAGAATACCTAGTTATTTCATAGAATAAATATTAAAGTGTCAAATTATTAACATATTACACACTTTAACGGACACGATCAGTTGTTTCATGGAATAACTAGGTATTCTATGAAATAACCGCAATATATACTTTAACGGTACAGATGTTACCATTAAACATATCCACTCTGTTACTCGGCTCAATGAGCTCAGTTTCTTTATTCTTAAAAGTTTGTAAACTATGCATTTTTTACTTTAAAAATGATTAAATTATGTTGTTCTTATCTTACGGTTAGGGTTTTTATGCCTTTACTAAATCTGCACGCAATATTTGTAGAATTATTTGTAGAAAACATTTGAAACTGAGAAGAATAATGGATTTGTCGAGAAAAAGTTTTAGAGAAATTATTAGAGTTGTAGAGAAAATAAGCTTCGGAACAAGCCTTTTTTTATTATTGCAAATTAAATCATGCTTAATCCATTCTGCAATTTATTCGAAGAAATAAGTGTTTAAGATTTACTTAGTAATTTTTAATATTTATGTACTGAATTTTTATGTATTTTTGCCTTGTCACGAATTGAGAACTGAATTAATTGAATGAGAAATGCTGAGTCGTCTGCAAAGAGCAGTTTTTTTTCTGTTAATTTCGTTTCTACATCGTTTTACATTTATTATTGTATTTGAATAGAACATGAAGCAACGATTAGAAAATTCTTCAGTTAATTTCAAAATGATTTAATTATGTTGTTCTTATAATCCGGTTAAGGTTTTTATGCTTTTAATTAATCTGCATGCAATAGTTATAGCAATAACGTAAAAGTTGTTTAATTGCGGCTCAGCCTAATTTTTTTCACCATAGCAGCCATATTTGTTTACATTTTAAACTTAGCAGAATAGTGAATCGAATTAGTTTCGGCACTCGGCGAAAAGACACTGAAGTGTTTTTTTTGCCGAGTGGGACAAAAAGTAAACTTTTAGTTTTGTGCACCGAAAAATCTGCCTTCTTACCTGCTGGCCGAATTGCTTGTTTTTGCGCAGAAACTCTAATTTTAATTGTAAAAATTGTTTTTTTTTAATTGTTTCAACTCTATTTGGTGTTTTATGTTGTTCTACATTTTTCAATTTTTAATAGAGATATTTTGAGGTTTTATGTATTTTTGTCTTGCCGCGAAGTGAGAGCCGAATTTAATTGAATGAGAAATATATCTCTAATGAAATTCGAGAAAATACACTGATGCGCAAAACTTAAGCAACAATGTAAAAATTTAGCAGATAGCCATAAAATTGCAGAAAAGGAGGTCCGGAGATCAGTACAATGAAATCGTAAGTCAGTAGAAATGTCATGCGCATGCAAATATCAAGAACGGAACGTCAGAGGCGACGTGAGCGTACACAAAACGCGTGATGTCGGCGTGCGCAGCTCAACAGTAGAATAAAAGGAAGGACGGAGACGCAATTCAACATATTCGCTGCAATTGCCAGTGAGTCAGTTCGTGAAATATGGCTAGAAGAAATCACCTGGACGACTTCACACGTAGAAGAATGAAGGTTACTGTTAGAAAGGTTGGTGGTGGCCGCCCGAGGACGACATCTGCAGGGAATGACCGATATATCGTCCTGTAGGCGAAAAGAGGCCGACAGCAGTCAGCAAGCGCCATTGCTCAGCAACTCTGTACAGCAACGGGGCGACAAGTGTCGCGGTTTACTGTGGCCAGACGCCTTCACAAACGGGGCCTATTCGCCCGCCGTCCTGAACGCTGCCTTCCGACGCCGTCCTGAACGCTGCCTTCCGAAGTTGGCCACCGACGCCACTGTTTTCAGTGGTGCAGAGAGCACAAAAACTGGACAGCTGATCAATGGAGTCGCGTCCGCTTTACGGATGAGAGTGGGTTCAGTACCAGAAGCGATTCTCAACGCGTTTTGATTTGGAGAGAGGTCGAGACCCGGTTTTATCCCAGTAACATCAAGGAAAGACACCGTAACGGTGGTCCTGGAGTTCTTGGCTAGGAAAGCATTATGTTGAACGGGCGAACTGAGCTCCACGTTTTCGACAGAGGGTCTGTAACCGGGGATCACTATTGTGAGGAGGTACTCCTTCCCCATGTGCGTCTGTTCCGAGGTGCCGTTGGCCCAGACTTAATTTTTATGGATGAAAATGGACGGCCACATCGGACTCTTGCTGTTGAGGTGCTAAGCTACTGAAAAGTGAAGATATCACTCGAATGGATTGGCCAGCGTACTCCCCAGATTTAAATCCCATGCAGCATGTGTGGGATGTTTTGGAGAGACGCATTGCAGCACGCTTACATCCTCCGGAGAACACCCAGCGACTGAAACAGATGCTAATTGAGGAATGGGCACTGCTACCGCAAGAAACATTGCACCAGCTGGTTCTGAGTATGCGGAGACGGTGCGAAGCAACCATTGCAGTGAAGGGTGGGCATATCGCATATTGAGGAACATTTGCTTGGTGTTCTTTATGCATTGTATTCCTTTTTCAGCTCCGACGCTTTCGCCATCCTTTACGTACATAATACTCTCCTTCATTTCTGCATTTCATGCCTCTCAGTTGATTTCTCGTGGAGTTATGGCAAAAAATCCTGCTGTTGCTTAAGTTTTGCACACCAGTGTACAATGCAAACTAAATATTGTAAGACATGGACTATTTTCTCGAAGTAGTTAGTTATTCAGCTATAATAAAAGGAATGCCATTAAACTTTAAATATATACACGTATAGTACATGTATTGAATGATATTACATTCACTAATGTAAATAACTGACGATACCTGTATTAACATTGTGAATGCTAACTAATGAAGTTCTGAGCATTACTTCAAATATCATTCATAAAAGTTTTAAATTAATTTTATCCGATATATGCAGGTATAACAATATATATTTAGTTTTCGTTCGTACTCGGGAATGTATGAAAGTTTAATAAAACTTTTTTTAAATTTAATGTAGACCGGGATCATATATCCGTGTTTTTCTTCGGTTCAGTCGATAATGTGTGTATGTTAGTAAGGATGTTGTTGCGTGCGCACGGGTTCGTAATAGATAGAATGCACAAGTTCGATAAAGAGTTAATAAAATTTATTCTTATCAAAAGAAATACAACAAAACGCTGGAATTTTTCCTCAGAGATGTTCGGGCAAGTGTTCACAATATCAGGCAGTAACAATCAGTAGAACGCAGATACGTTAAATAGGAAGCAATACAACCAGTAGCTACTCTTTAAACAACTAAAAACGTCAAAATAACAACGCAGCTCGAAGGAAAAGCTAATACAGATATCTCAGTTCGCGCGGAATTAAACAAATCGCATTAACATTAAATCAGCAAATGAGCTGAGAAGTCTTTCTCCGGCTTTTTAAAGCTTTCAGGTCGCGCGAGGATTCCAGTAATTTCCTTGCTTCTCGAGGTTTCTGGAAACGAACAAGAGGATGGAATTACGGTTAAAGTTAACACAGTGGTCAATTACATTTATTCGATTTCAATACAAATAAAAAAGATATCCATTTATTCAACGTTAGATGCACGTACTCCTGTATTTTTCCTTTTCCGGCATAGCTTTCTCTTAAAACTCGTCTGGCGCTGCATTACACGGGGAAATAAGGCAATTTTAATTACAGTGACTACCAATGAGTATTTGGACACCTGTGATAGAAAAGAAAAACTAACTTTATTCAAAATCAATAGTTGGTAGAGCCTCCACGAGAGGTGATTACAGCGTGGACCTCCTGGGGCATACTTCCCCAAGTCTTTGTATGACAGCTAGTGGTATTTTCTTCCACTCGGCTTGAAGAAGACATAGAAGTTCCTTCACCGATTTTGCACGGGTAGTGCACCCCTGAATTCGGCGATGCAACTCGTCCCAGAGGTCCTCGATAGACTCTGGGCACTGGGCCCTGGACTCTGGGCAGGTCAGTCCATTCGATGAACTCCATTGGCACCATATCTACGGTTCAATTTCGATGTGCTTTGCACCCCATTAACCGAGCAGCGCGGTTGGACTTTGTGATCAAAGGCTTATGGGCAGCAGCACGACCATGAAAACCAGCAGATGTGCTTCCTTACGGATGGTATTCAAACAATACTCCCGGATGCCTATTAAAATTCCTCGCGGATGAGGGCCATCGGTTGAGTGCGGTTTTTCCGAATTTCTCTGGACAGCACTCGTCGGTCTCTATCTTCCAGTTTCGTTGGTCTGCCGCCTCGGGGCACATTCCGACAATCACCGCTCACCTTCCACTTCTTAATCACATAGGCCACTGTCGATTTTGGGTACTTCAGATCGCTAGATATGTCCCTTAAGGATCGGCCACATTTGTGATACCCGATAATTATACCTTTCTCGAAATCAGAGAGTTCCGAACTGCTAGGCATCTTGCATGCGACTAAAGCCGATGTTGTTTCCTACCCGATATATACCGGCGGAGTCCGTGACGTACCTTAGGACCGCAGATATCGTCATTTGCATAGGTGTCCAAACACTTATTGGTAGTCAGTGTATAATTCTACTAACATTAGCTATCTAAATACAAAATTCGTAACAATATGTTGTATATTCGTCACAGTTATACTGTGTCATGTTTCTGACAATTTTTCGTTCATAAGAAAATATATTAGGTAATAAAAGAGTTATTGAAATTAGTAAACAATTGAAAGCAACGTTATAGGGAAACAAAACTGTAGACGCATTTAAGCATTAGTAAGCATAAGTAGTATCTCAAAGCTCCTTTTCTTAAAAACAGCAGGTGTATCGTGATTTTTATTTCGATTTCATTAAAAGTTGAATTTGTAAAATAAAAATTTTCTGTAGTGTAAGGCCACGTAAATCAATAGAAAATACGCATCATGAATGAAATCCATGTCTTACATCATATTAAAAAGAAATATTCAGAATCGCAGTGTTCATCCACAAAATGCATTTATTTGAGTTATAAATTTAACTCAAAAGTTTATTATAACATGTTGCCGTTAAATTGAGTAAAAATGTCAAATTTATTTTCTGATGGTACATACATACACTGGTTAACATAAATCAAAGAAAAATCACAAAAATAGCGATAACTCCTTCAAAAATAATCGAAACCGTGTAAAATTTGAATACGTTGCCAAGTAAGAGTAGCTGAGTAAAACTGCAATATGCAAATTAGTGACGCTGTATTCAGAATACGTCATCTGCGAGGTCCATGTTTGAGAGCAAGCCCACATATTTCACTGTGATAGTAACATCAGAAATCTGAGATAGCTAATTCGTAACAATGACCTCCAGGCATCATTTGCCTGCAGAACTACGACGGAGAACCATTGGGAGACGAGACAGGACAAAGTCAAACAGAAGTGGGCAGATGGCTAAATGTGAGTCCTTATATGATTCATAGACTTTGGAGGCAATTTCAAACTACAGATTAGGCATCCAGGAGGTTCAACCAAGGACGGCCAACTGCTACGACGAGGACCGATGACCGATATTTGACATTATGTGCCGGTAAGAATAGAACCGCTACTCCGACTCCTCTTAGATCATCCCTTGCTGTAGCCACCGGAAGGTTGATGTCAACGTCAACTGTGCGTAGAAGGCTTCACAGAGGTGGTCTATATGCGAGAGACCATCCATTTGCGTGCCGCTCAAGTCACGTCATCGGAGGGACCGCTTGCAGTGGGCACGACAACATGTCCACTGGACGCGTGATAAATGGAGGGCTGTTCCCTTTACGGATGAGTCCAGGTTAAAGCCCAATTCACACCAACGCGGTCACGCGTTCGGGCGTAAAGCGTTGACGAATCAGAAGCGAGCTCAGAGGCGGCATTTTCCGGATGATTGGAGAACGCGTGAGTTGACTTAACTTCAACTTTTCGTCGCGTGAGTTTCAGGCATCTCGTTTCAAACGTCCAGTTTATACCACGGTTTTTAAATGACTGTACTTTCAAAAATTCTTCTTGATGAAAAAAAAAAAACTCAAATGGAATAATCTTAATAAAAATTTCAGATAATAATAAAAAACTGCATACGCTAATAGAATAAATAGCTTTATAAATTATTGAAAGGCAAATTCTCAAATTTATTAGAAATAATATTCCTTACTATTTAACCATAAATTATGTATGGTTGATAATTTTTACAGAATAATCTAATGCAATAGACTATTGCGAAAAAATAGTGATGGATTTCGAAATTTCAGATTTTGAATTTTTCTAAAAAAATATATTTACATCACATTAAGGTTGCTCTTGTTGCTTAGAGGATAAAACGTTGGCTTCTTGAGTTAAAGATTTTGGATTGAAATGTCACCAGGAGTGGTACTGTAATGCAGTTGGTATTTTAAAAAAAATATTTACAAAAAATATTACCGCTAGTTTCAGAGTAGCCCAGTTGCTTCTTCAGTTTCCTGAAGGTGAAGTGTGAAAACCATACTTACTCGCAAGATACCTTAGCCAAAGAACCTCTATGTAAAGAAGGAAAGGCTCCATAGACGTAATGTAAACCACTTTGTCTGCAACGCCGCTACAAAGAAAAGGGAACATTCGCCAAGGGATATGGCGACGGAATCTGTTGGCGAGAATTTCCCCTCTGTGATGTGCCTGTTCTTTGGTACCTAGCCGACATTTTCCCCCTCCGCGACGTGTATAGAAAATTGAGGAACACGGGTTAAGATGAATCGTTCTTTGACTTGTCGCGATAATTTAAACTCGGAAATGATGAAATATTAATTGAAGTTTCACTTTCACTGTCTGTTGAACTTCCATTGTCCACATCGCTACTTGAAACCAAAGAACCTATTCTTTGTTTAAACTCTTGCAAAACGTAACGGTCGAACCTGTCCAAACCAACATCGACATTCAGCTTCGAGCTTTGGCGCTTTTTGGCGACAGATATTTCACACATGCGCAGTTGTTTCCCTTTTCGTTGGAAGGGAGCCACTTCTGCTTCTGCGAAGTTTTTCCTTCTTAACAGTACATATTCTTTGCCTTAGAGCTGAGGTAACATGCTCAAGTAGAAAATTCAGCGTGACTTGTATTGCGGGTTCGAGCATTGCTTTTTTTCTACCTTTGATGGTACGAATACACCATTTCTTTTTTAATATCTATCGCGACTTTTTTTTGGGGGGGGAAGGGACACAAGAAGCTTATATTCATTTTTCATTTCATTTCATTCATTATTCATATAAACCTAAATTTCGCTCGACATTGTGTGCATTGTTCTTCTTTTGACAATGAGCATTTGGTATAATTCATAAGATGATCTGATTACTACGATCTGATTCTATTTCGGCTGACAAGAGACTAGCAAAAGCGATACTGGTATTAGTATGAAGTTACTGCTTCAATCTAATTAGAAAATTTAGTGAGTTCGGAAATTTAAACGAGTGGTGACGAGTAAACCATTTGTTAAAAAAAAATTAAGAAAACTATAATTTATACAGAAAAGAAGCTCAGTATGTAGTTGATTTTATGGAATACTTCTGAGCATTTTAATGGCTTCATGTTTGTTTTTCTGAACATGCATGACCAATTTACGAACAATTTATACACAATGAACTAAACCAGCGGTTTAATCTTGATAATAATATTTCATTAATTTAAAGAACTTTTGCATGGGTATTAGCAAATTTCCTAATTGTGGAATTCAATTTTTAACGCAAATAAAGTATTATTATATAAAATGAGGTTATTTCAATGAATTTTAGATAAAAGTGAGCTTATAAAATAGATAATGGCTGTTCATTAATATATGAATGACTAACTGAAGTAATTACTGTTACATTTAAGGTAAAAAATATGTACATAAGGCAGAAATGAAAACTTTTTTTTAAAATTGCTGTTGTTTATTAAGTTAAAAATAACTGCTTTTTTTAAGGGTGATATTTAAATTAGTAATGCTGTAAATCCTAGATATATTTAAACAAAACGTACTTTTTTTTTGTGCATTATTTAAACCATTTAAGGAAACATTTAAGTGAAGTTCATACATCATGCAAAAACATTTATGGTATTCTATCCCATGAAAATTTTTATAATTCATAAATAAATAAAATTCGATATATACAGCGTTAGATACATACAACAATCCTTTTCAGGGATATCTTATTCCTGTCTTCCAAACGATTCTTTTCTGCGATACTCTGACAAAAATTAGTGTTCTGCTTTTGAATAAATGAGGTTGGAAATTCATCGAATTGATGCGAAAGTAATTCATTTCTTTCAAGTGCATTTCTTCAATTAAATTATTTGCATCTCCTTGCTGCAGTCATCTCTCACATATTAATACACAGTCCAGTCACATTAATGTGACCATCTGTCAAAAGCCAGAATAACCACCTTTCGCAAAGCGGACTGCTGCGAGACGTGCAGGAAGAGAGTCACATAGGTCCCTGAAGGTGTTCTCTGGGATGTTGAGCCATGTCGACTCTAATGCCGTGGCCAGCTGCGCTAGATTACGCGGTTGAGGATCCATGGCGCGAACAACTCGATCGAGATGGTCCCACAGATGCTCGATTGGGTTTAAGTCAGGTGAGTTTGCTGGCCAGGGGAGGACGGTAAACTCATCCTGGTGCTCTTCGAACCACGCACGTACACTGGCAGCTGTATGGCACCTCGCATTGTCCTGCTGGAAGATGCCATCATCCTGAGGAAAAACAATGCGCATGTAGGGGTGAACATGGTCCGCAAGGACAGATGCGTACTTGTATTGATCCATTGTGCCTTCCACAATGATCAGTGAACCTAGAGAATGCCAGGAAAACATTCCCCAGACCATAATGCTCCCGCCTCCAGCTTGGACCGTTCCGGCAATGGTTGCAGGGTGGTTCCTTTCAGAGGTTTCACGCCTTATACGCCAACGTCCATCTGTCCGATGGAGCATAAAACGCGATTCATCCGAAAACGCAACCTGTCGCCACTCAGTGGACGTCCAGCTGCTGTACTGGCGTGCAAATTCTAGCCTTCGCCGTCGATGAACAGCAGTCAGCATAGGTGCACGAACCAGGCGTCTGCTTCGGAGGCCCAGACGCAGCAATGTTCGCTGAATAGTACTTTGGGAGACACTTTTGGTAGCCCCTTGGTTCATTTTGGTGGTCAGTTGCTCAACGGTAGCCCGTCTATCTGCCCGAACGCATCTCCGCAACCGTCGTTCGCCTCTGTCATCTATGGCCCGTGGTGCACCACATTTGCCACGTCGCTGATTTTGGACAGTCCCATTTTGCCATGCACGGTACACTTTTACCACGGCGGCACGCGAACAGTTCACAAACTCAGCCGTTTCGGAAATGCTTCCACCCTTGGCCCGAAAGCCAATGATCATGCCCTTTTGGAAGTCGGATAAATCGCTTCGTTTCTGCATTACGCCAACGATTGAAATGTTTTCCGAAGCCCTCACACACCCTTTATATACGCTCAACTGCACTGTGCTGCCACCTGCCTTCTGTGATTGGTTATTTAACTCTGACATGGAAAGTACGTGGTGGTCACATTAATGTGACTGGACTGTGTATAAACCACTGCATTCTACTTCTCTTACACAAAGTAAAATAAGTTTTAATTAATTAATCCAGAAATTAAATCCATTTTAATTAAAAAAATGTAATCGTAAAAAGTCAAAACACCACTCAAAAATTTCCCGTTGTTCCGATACAAAGAGCCATCTAGTGCGAGCACATGACAACTTTTAACTAACTAAGTTGCCGCGCTGGTGTGAACTGACGTACGCGGTAAGCGTTTTTTCCGCGTTGCCGCTTTTCGCCCCAACGGACTAGTGTGAACGCAGCTTAAGTCTAGAAAGCGATAGTAGGCGTTATTTGATATGGAGAGAACCTGGAACCCGTTATCATCCGAGAAATATTTGTGAAAGAGATGCATACGGAAGAGGCTGTAGCTGTGTTTGGGGTGGCATCTCTTTGGGTGGACGCACAGACCTCCATGTCTTTCCAAGGGGAACAGTGATTGCTCAGGTTTATAGAGATGTCATCCTTGATGCTTTGTGAGCCCATATGCCGGGGCAATAGGTGATGCTTTCTTGTTACAGGACAACAACGCAAGATCACACAAGACTCGCATGATTATTGTAATAATTATCTTCAACAGTAAACAGTTATGCGCATGGAGTGGCCAGCTCGATCCCCGGACTTGAATCCCATCCAGCACGTTTGGGATGCTTTAGGGAGACGTCTAGGTTCTCTCAGTCCGCCCCCTCAGACTCTTGCCGTGTTTACAACTGCTTTGCCAGAGAAATAGCTCTCGCTTCCTAGAAACAGACAGACCGCATAATTGAAAGCATCACACATCACTGTATGTGGTGCATTGCTTCTAGAGGCGATCACATTCTATATTGAAGGTACTTTTCCTATAGCAAACTGACACCTTCGATTTGTTCATTTTATACATGTGCTAATTTCCATACTACCATAATTGTCTGGTAATTTTTTTTATGTTATTTGATACCTTACTATGGGTTGTGTATTGTAGGTAAGTTTCATAAAATTCTACATGTAACTTTTCCAGTAAACGTGATTTTTCCTTAATGTATGATAACCAGTGTATTTGCGAAAAACTTTCTAAAAACCTGAAATGTCGAAGATGTTTACAAATGAGCAAGGTATGATACGAATCTCGTTTATATCCCTAAATCAGTTGCAGGTTAAGAGGTGTTTTGAATAGAAGAAGGTAATGTTTGGGAAAAATATGCTAGTTCTACTTTAAAATGATTAATAATTAAATATTCGCTTTTTGTCAATTAAGGAAAACTGTAGCGTTATCAAATAGAATGTAAGTGAAAGACATTGTGGTTGGATAGTGAATTAAGTTAGTACTGTATGAAATTTGAATAAATAAGTTAAGGTTATATGCTAGAATTAAAAGAAAAAAACAAATAAAAAAAGAGGAAAATCTGAAAGGTTTCAGATTTTAAAATTCGTCCAAAGGGGCGTTTTTTAAACATTTTGTACGTTACTTTTATTTATTGAATATCATGTTCTTCGCATTTAAACCATAAAATTCAGTTAAAGAACAATATCGCAAAATAATTTTAAACTGAGCCTATCTTTAGAATTTCCTACACACAGTCTCACGCGCTGCAGATAAAAATGTTTTTTT
>KK112482.1:19867-31201 GCA_000611955.2 Stegodyphus mimosarum
GTTTGATCACTGCGAGAAATATACATACATTTGTGCACATTCTTCATTATTTAATTTCTTTAAATATAATATAGGGCTGCAATATTTTGAGGCAACAATTTGCTTGATACAGACTTTTAATGTTTCCGACGCAAAATCTCAAAACGAAACCAATAGTTCTTCAGGGACAAAGCCCCTTTGGACTAAAAAGATACGTTAGAATTAAATGTAATATGTTAAAATAAATATTAAAAGGATTGTAGAGACATTAGGCATTTTTTAAAGCAGAAGAGATTAAAAAAGAGCAATGTCCTACCCGGAACTAGAACCACGGACCTCTCGAGTACACATCGAGCGTGCTGAGCACTACACCACGAATGCATACGAAAAAGGCGGGAGAAATACCTTACATACTCCCCCTTTTAAAGGGCGGCTGGGGATGAGGGACCCCAGTCGCTAAATCCTGGTGGTGGAGAATCATCATCCACCGCCTTTTTTTAGTTCGGGCGTCACTGTAAAGACATTAGGCTACTTAGAAGCAGGAGAGATTAAAAATGAGCAATGCCCTCGCCGGGACTCGAACCACGGACCTCTCGAATACGCGTCGAGCGTGCTGACCACTACACCACGAAGGCATGCCAAGAAAGTGAGAGAAATACCTTATAAAGATGCAACAGGCTTTTGTTTTATTAAAATTTATTTTTAGGCTTTTGTTTTATTAAAAAAAGCCCCTTCGGGCGTAAAGCTTTCAGATTTTCTTTCTTTTTAATGTATTTTTTTATTTAATGTTTTCATTATTGTGTTACAACTTTAATTTACAAACTCTCTATATTTCCATGGTAGAACTTCCTAATTCCCCACCTTACATCAAGTGACCTCATCCAAGAGAATTACTACAAATTTAAATTCTCTCAGTGCATTCTACAATTTCAAGTTAATTCGTCTAATTATAGGAAGAAAAAGAAAGAAAGAAAAAAGAAATTAAAGATTTATCTCAATTTGATCAACTAGTTTTACTCAGAATTTATGTGGTTAGCGTCGCTGACTGCCATGCCGAAGGGGCCGGGTTCGAATCCCGGAGAAGGCACGGATGTTTGTAAATGCGTCTGTCGTTGCGGCATGGTGACACTTTAAATATGCTGCGAGCCGAAAGTCCTCTTGTGTGATCTGGTGGAAGGGGTAAGGATTGAGAGACCCTCGGATTCGTACACCGGAGGGCTCACCACAGCACAATATGCCGGTTGAGATTAAACTTTTCCTACCTTTCGTTTCTTCGTCAAACCTATAACGTTTACATCTAATCGGAAATTCTGTTGTAGCATCTTGTGGTTCTGAGGGAGTATTGTTTTAATGTATCTGTATAATATATTCTTAATCATAATTCCAACTAATATTATAAATGTGAATGTGAGTGAGTTTGTTTTGCTTTCACGCCCATATTCCTTAACCGATCATCATGAAATTTTCAAGAAATACTGATATATTAGAAAAGGTTATAGGCTATAAAATGTAACTTATCTGTTGAAATTTAAACTATATAATAGGTTTTATATCTTGACATGATTGTCGTTGTATAAACATTAAACGCTGAAAGTTTCATAACGATAAGTTAAACGATGTAAAAGTTTGTCTGCGTGCGCAGGTGCGTGGCTTAAACCCCGCAAACATTTTCTAATACATCAAAAATATTTCTTGAAAATTTAATGATGATCGGTTAAGTAATTAAGGCTTGGAAGCGTAGCATTTATTAATTAAGAGTTCATTCATTTTTATCTGTTTAATTTATTATTTAAAATCCTTCAGGATATTTGGCTTTTGGCCCTTCTTTCACAAATATTTTTCAGTCATTAAGAAATATACGTAGCAGTTTTACTAGATTTCGTGCTGATACACTGCGCGTAAATACAAAATATCCGCGGCCTATAGGTCTTGAAGAAGGGCAGTATTTACTGAAAAATTTTACGCGGAGTTGAAACTTACTTAAGGACATCACCACGAGCGAAGCCGCGGTTAAAGACTAGTAATGTTTATAATACTGTGTTTATGTCAACTGAATAATATCACTGTCTTTTTGTTTCCTTAATCTTTGTATTCCTAAAAACACATCTAAAATTATTAATCTAATACATTTGGTTGATTAGTCCAATCATCCTTATACAGAGGTTGTTCACACATTTTTTAGACGATTTTGGTAAGCGGTATTAAATAAACGTTTGCTGCAAAAGAAGTAATTACAATTGCACTATGTTTTTAAAAGTCAAAATTATCGTCTGTAGCTTGAAAATTTTGTTTTTATTCAAAATGGCGAATTTAACAAAGCAGTGGTTCGAAGGCTACATTGACGCTCTTTCCGAAGAGAAATAGGCATAGTCCGTTATCCAAAAACGATGTGAGAGTCATGGTTTTGTGATATCTAAAGCATCGATAGGTAATATCATCGACAAGAAAGGAAAAAAACGTCCAATTGGAGCCTCGAGTGGGACAAAAATTCCAAACAAGTATCCGAGGAAAAAACGGACATCTTCGACTATTGCAAAGGTACGTTGTTTAATGTTAAAAGAAAATCCCCCTAGTCAAAGGACAGTTGCAAAATCATTAAAATGCTCGGTGTCCACTGTAAACAAAATGATAAACGTTGATTTAAATCTTAAGAAAGCCAAAAAACGCAATGTGCATCGTCTTCTTCCGAACCATATCGCTCGACGCAGGACATGCTGCAGAATTCTATATGAGAAACACTTATCCAACGGAAAATAGAAAGCAGTTGTCACAATAGATGAAACATGGGTGTATTTAAACGATTATAACAAAAAAAAAGAGCCATTTATTATCATAAAAGGGGAGAAAAAATTTAAGTACATGGTTCAAAGAATCGAAAGGAAGTTTTTCTAAGGGATTCGTGATTATTGCTGGTTTTTCTTATAATGGCAAGTTAAAAATAAAGAGAGTGCAAAAAAATGTGAAGATTAACTCCAAATACTATCGGGAACCTATTTTATCGCCAATTTTTCTGAATGAAATACCATCGCTTTACCCAGAGTGGCATCCATCTGTGAGACTCTATCGGGACAAAGCTAGGAGTCCCACATCAAAATCCACTGTAAATTCCTAAAAGAAATGGAACAAAAAACTGGTATCGAGGTCATACTCTTCACTAATATCCCTACTGAATCTCCCGGTGTGTCACCTATGGATTTTTGTGCTTTCGGACTTTTAAAAACTGCATTATCCAAACGTTGTCCCCAAACCCTAAAGGGCCGTTCCCACTGGGGTTTATCTGAGCTAACTAAGACAACTGACGTAGCCGACCCATCTCCAAAACCAGTTTTTGCCCATAGGGCAGCAAGTTGAAAAGTCTGAACTGCAGACATAGCGGATCTAGTCGACACATGGAACTCACTCCGTTTGCTCAGATAAACCTCAGTGTGAATGGTCCTTAACGGGACTCTGGAAAGCTGTTCGGGAGGAATGGGATAGAATATCTCTTCTGACACTTCAAAAGGCATTATTATCCTGGAAATTGAGGTGTCGAAAGATAGTTCAGAATAAGGGATGTCAAACAGAACATTTAAAAAACAAGAATTTTATGTAATTTAGTTTTGTGAATACAATATACATCGTCTAAAAAGTGTGCGAACGGCCTCTGTATTTTTTGTTTAAAAAGTGGAAAGTAGATGTTATTCCCTACAAGTCTTATAGGCAAATTTATTATTCTCTATTCGACAGTTATGTAACTTCTAATGCACACTGCGAAAAAAAGGGGAGACAGTTCTATATCTCCCGTTCTACCGGGCCGATTCAGAAAATTGAAACTGCGTTTTTCATGTATCGAAAACGCGATTTAGGATATGTATTAGATTTATATACAGCATTGTTCAAATATAGGTATTTTGACCCAAAATCAGACTTTTTCTGAAATGACATGCCAATTTTTTCCCATATTTCGATTCTACGACTCACATTATACCAAACTGCCAAGTATTGTAAAAATCGTACGAGTCGTTTTTAAAAACTTATCTCTCAAAGTTTCAGCTCCTCAATGTTAATTCATTATGGTATGTATTTATTACTATCTCTTTTTTTTTATGAAACTTACTTTATTCCTTCTTACATAGTTCGAAATTTAGGTTCCTTTCAAATAAAATTCTCCCATTTTTTATTATTTATTTTTAAAATTTGTGTTTTTAAATAACTTTTTTTAACTTTTTGAAAAAATTTTGAATTATAACCTATATATATTTTCAATCATCAGTAGATTTATTTCTAAGCATACCTGCAAAATATTAAAGCTTTTTATTCAAAATTTCCGAAAATATAGGTGAATTAAATTTGGCATATTTGTTGAAAGCGATAAAAACGAAAATGGGGTTTACGCACATTGTTAAAATTATTTGAAAGTAGAACGATGTGACCTTTTTTTCCTCTCATCCACAATGTTAAAAGGCAGGAACGATGTGACTTTTTTCCCTTCCCTGCACAATGGAAGGGAAGGAAAATAGGTTGCTACGTATTAAAAAGTTCGCCAAGTGAATTTTTCTTGGCTCAAACTGAGAAAAACTCGCCAAGTTAAATTTGTGAATTTCTCCGTAAATTTGGCACCAAATTCTACAAAATTTAACCTTTAGGCGCAATTTGAGTCGTAGAATGGAAATATGGAAAAAAATTGGTATGTTATTTCAGAAAAAGTGCGATTTTGCGTCAAAATACCTATATTAGAACAAAGCTGTACATAAATCTAATACAAATCCTAAGTCGCGCTTTCGAGACATGGAATATAGAGCTCTCCCCCCCTTTTTTCCCCCGCAGTGTACGTAGCTATAGTTTTATAATAAATGCATTTACTTTGGTCATTTGAGTATACTGATTTTAATCGAGCCTATTGTAACTGTTTATATAAAAGTATGATTTCTTTTTTGCAAAGCAACCTCTTGAAACTGTTTAGTAAAATGAATCTTAAGGCGATATCTAACAAATAGGAAATGTAACTGCTAAGCTAAGTAAGTCATAATAAACACCTGTATTTAACAACCTAACATCGAAAATGTTGTAAGG
The DNA here is from genome assembly GCA_000611955.2 of Stegodyphus mimosarum. Classification (NCBI taxonomy): domain Eukaryota; kingdom Metazoa; phylum Arthropoda; class Arachnida; order Araneae; family Eresidae; genus Stegodyphus; species Stegodyphus mimosarum. Next base: position 24,899 of record KK112482.1, read on the forward strand.
TTTTAGTTTAAACTAACAAAGTTTTATGTTAATTCTTTAATTTGAAGTGGAGCCAAATTTTATATTTGAAAGGTTAGCAAGGAACTTCTTCGTGTGAGAGAGCTTTTAGTCTCAGATCACTGCGGCTCTGTTCGACGTTCGCCTGACCAGTTAGTATTTAAGTTCTAAGCCTTAGCGCTATTACTTATTGAAGGAATCTAAGGGCGTTAGTATTAGCTAAATCTTGCTACGCACCCTTGATAGTTTAACATAGAGGCCAGCCTCGCGGTTATAGCTCTGAGAGCAATGACTTCTTAATTTTCTACTTTATTTTAAATTATTTGATTGTTCAGTTTAGACCGGAGTGCGGTCATTATTTTCTGTTATCCCTTCCGAGTTGGGAAGTGGCTGTAAATAGTGGTTTAATAAAAGGGCGATTTTAAAACCCTCCTTGCGTGCAGTTATTCTACCACTTCCACTGAACATAGCTGCATTCAGCTCCCTTTTCGAGATCAGGACTTTGATACGGTTGCAAATATGTTCGCCAAAAGTATGCACAGAACACTCAGTCCTGACAATGTATAGTATTATATGTAAAAATGTCTCTGTAAAACTGTATGTATATGTGGCACTGTAACCTTTTGGAGAATCGTTAAAAAATGCCACCCTACCTGCTAGCTGCAACCACGGATAACAGGTGGTAAGATGGCATTTGCCAACATGATAATGACACCGAGAAACTCGTCAAGTCCTAGTGTCGGTGGTCCTTTTGGTAGTGTTTCAGGTGTGCTCTCCATTAGGGATGTGTGTGGGGGGGGTTGGAAGTGAGCTAAATCGCACTGTCCCCTGTAAGGTGCTCAAGGCTGTTGGCAACGACAGGCGTATCTTGCGCTCCTTGCCACGAGGGATTTGGTGGGCTTGGGCTGAGTTACTGTCAGACAAGTGAGCATAAGTAACAACAACAACAGAAGTTATGTTAAATATCAGCGCTTTACCTTGTTAGTGCATCTTAATTGCATTTTACGAACTAAATCTCTGCCTTTTCCATTTCGCTTTCCGTTGAGCGGTGCAACTGCACCCTGTTAACTCAATTACCGCAAGAGGTCTTATGTCATAAATTTGAAAGAACTGGATAACATTTAAAGTAATTGTGTGCCAATAGCGAAAGAAACGATCTGCCGCAAAGACGCTCTACATTACAAACATTCTCCGGTATTCCAACCCGGCTCTTCGGTACCGCAGTAGATTCCCATAACCACTATACCGTCTAGGCGGCTAAACTTAATCGGAAAACACTTTAAGTAAAAGCTTTAAAATATTTTCTTGCTACAAAATTTTTCCTGCCACAGTAATTCCCTTTTATTTATTTTTTATTTTTTTTTTTGTGAATTAAAATAATTTGAGAAATGTTTTAAAAAGAATTGTGTGTACTTATTAAAATACGAAATGCTAAAGTATTTAGTTCCCGAAACAATCCACCAGCGGCCGAGCGGTAAAGCCGCTGAACACTGGTAGTTCGGTCTAAGGTTTGAATCCCGCGAAGAGCTGGTTGCATGGGCGTTTTCGTGGTTTCCGTAACGTGTATACGAGCCAGTTTCCCTTAGATACTCCTCCACGAAAACATCCCTTCCCCTTTGTCATAATCAAATAAATCAAACTTTCCTGAAACAGTTCCGTTTCCTATATGTGACCAACTAATGTCCGAGGGAGTAAAGTCGCGAAATACTAGCAATTCGTAAACTAATTGACTAAAGAAATGAATTTTTATTTGCCTGGAAGGGCAAGCGAGTTCCATATCTAAAGTAAAATAAATTTTTACATAGACAGATTTTTTAAAATTATGCCTAATTAACTCTTGATTAACCGGGTTTACCAGCTGTAAAATTGTTGGTAGTTTCACAGAGGCAAACAGGCTGGCTACATCGCAGTTTTCTGTGATTTCACCAATGCGTAACCTGAACAGCAACCTACTTTCCTTAAAAAATTCTCCACGAACGCATGCTTCTCTACCGACTCACAGCTTTCAAATTAATCATTTAAACTAACCTGATTAACAAACATAATATCAAAGAGGACATGCATGTTTAGTTCAAATTTTTCGCATTTTTTGTGTTCTTAGCCACATTCTTCTATATCTCCCGTTCTATTGGGTTGATTGGCGAAATTTAACTTGTATTTTTCATGTCTCGAAAGCGATATATATTAGATTTATATGCAGCGTTTTTATAACATAGGTATTTTGACACAAAATCGGACACTTTCTGATATGACATACCTACTTTTAGCCCAGAAGGGCTATTAATTTCATTTTGGCATTTTGCGCTGAAAACTTTAAATGTCGGTTCACTTTTCAAATTGTTGCCACCAAATACTATCACCCTGTGTTATACTTAAAGAAATTAAATAATGAAGAAGCTGCATAAAAGTAAGTATGTTTCTCGCATTGTGATAAAACAACGGCACTTTAGAGCCATCAAATTTTGAATAACGTAATCTCCCACCGAATATGGGCATCTGGAGCCCTAATTTTGAAATTGTTTTATTATCGATTTCATATTTTATAACAGTTCAACGAATTTTCGATTAGCACACTCAACGATTTCAAAGCGAGCAATGGCAAAACTGTAAAACACATTTTTATCTCCAGCGCGCGAGACTGCATATCGGAAATTCTAAAGAAATGTTAATTTAAAAATTATTTTGCGATATTGCTGTTGAATTGAATTTTATGGTTTACGTGCAAAGAACATTTAATAAATAAAGGTAACACACACACACACACAAAAAAAAGGCTCTGAGCATAATGTAAAATCTAAAAGCTTTCACATTTAATTTTTTTTTTTTTTTTTTTTAAATATATTTCGATTCTACGACTCAAATTACGCCAAAGTGCCATGCTCAAATTATGTAAAATGTTCTGCTCAAATTTTGTGAAAATCACATAAGCAATTTTTAGAACATTAGTTTTCAAAATTTTAGCTCCTCGATATTAGTTGAAGATGGTACATATTTATTAAATTTAACAAAATTTCTATTCGTAAAAAGCAATTTAAAGTAAAAAATTAATTATAGACATAGGTTTAAAAGAAATTATAAATAATTTATATTGCTGCGAAGTAATCTACAATATCATTTAAATTCTGAGAACATAAGTAAATAAAGAGGGAGCTAACCTACAATAGAGTGAATTTTTAAAGTAAAAATTCCTAACTCAATTTTTGAACAGGAAAATTTTAAAAAACTGGGAACTTAAATGGTATTGTTAATTTAATTCGCTAAAAATTTAAAAAAAAATCTCTTAAAATTGCTTTTCTAAATGAAACTTTCAAGTTCAATTTTTACTTATGTTTATATACAATTAGTTTTTTTAATTTTTAGTTCTCAGAATGTTCTCAGAATTTAAATGATATTGTAGATTATTTCGCAGCAATATAAATTATTTATGATTTCTTTTAAACCTATTTCTATAATTAATTTTTTACTTTAAATTACTTTTTACGAATAGAAATTTTGTTAAATTCAAATTTCATTCCTTGCAGCAATGGCGCAAGAGAATTATTTAAATTTAATTTAACTTTACTATATTCTTTTGAAAACATTCCTTGCAGCAATGGCGCAAGAGAATTACTTACATTTAATTTAACTTTACTATATTCTTTTGAAACAATATATATTTATTAATATTTCTTTTTTTATTAAACTTGTTGAATTCCTTCTTCCACAATTCCACATTGATGCTGCATCAAAATAAAATTCGCAGTTATTCCCTGATTTGTTTTTTAATTTTTTATTTTTACAAATGTTTCGAAAAAAAATAAATACAAGGTATAAAATATTTGCCATCATCTTAAAGTAGATGTATTTCTAAGAATACCTCTAAAAAATTAGAATTTTTTATTCAAAACTTCCGAAGATATACCTGAATTTATTAACTACAGCGTTTTGAAATTTGGCATATTTGTTATAAGCGATGATAACACCAAATTCGGTTTACGCACTTTGTTAAAATTATCTGAAAGAATGACCAATGTGGCTTTTATTCCGCTCGTGCACTGTGAAAAGGTTTGGTTTGTTTTTGTGATTACGGCAAAGCCTCGATGGCGTCTGTCTAAGGGGAGGGATTCCTTCGTGGAGGGCTTTCTAAGGGAAACTGGATCGTATACACGTTACATATGGGGAAAAGGTCGAAAACGCCCATGCAGCCAAGCCGTCCATAATACGAACGTCGAATCGAGCTACCAGTGTTCAAAGACTTAACCGCTCGGCATCTGGTGGGCAAACTGATTCTTGGCGCAAACAAAAAATTGCTCACCATAGGCCAAGCGGTAAAGTCCCTGAACACTGGTAGTTCGGTCCGAAGTTCGAATTCCGCGAACAGGCTGGCTGCATGGGCGTTTCGTGGTTTTCCCCATGTGTAACGTGTTAATACAAGCCAGTTTCTCTTAGAAAGCCCTCTCTCCCTCCTTTTCGTATAGTGCCTTAGGACGGAACATGTAAATGATACTAATAAACTAAAAAATGAGCGCCAAAACAAATTTGACAAAATTTAATATTTAGGCATAATTTAAGTCGTAGAATCCAAATACTGAGAAAAAATCCATATGACGTTAATTTACCGTTATTTCGAGTGCAGTTAAAAAGTACAGCAAAGAGAAATAACCCACATAGAAAAAAACTGGTGACAATTTTGCTGCATTTTTAAGCAGCTTATTCTGGAAATCAAGTTCATTTGGTTACTTAAAATGAAAAGTTTCTCCATAGCACGCATGCGCACCCTCGTTTTCTTTCTACCTTGTTTCGTAGTAAATAAGTCGCTTTGGGTTTGTTTTATTTAATTATGGCAAAGCACTCGAAGGCTGTCTGCCTAAGGGGAGGGATTCCTTCGTAGAGGACTTTCTGAGGGAAACTAACTCCTATACACGTTACATGCACATATCGGTTTTGTTTTGGTTTTACTTCTACTCTTGTAATTTGATAAAAAACAAGGTAAAACGTAAGTATTAAATGCTGCATACTTAGTATTTAGTACTGACCGATTTACTTTTAACGAATCATTTAAGCAATGTTTATCTCTCCCGGATTATGTAGAATTAAATTAGCGTACTGTTGTGCATAAACACTCCGCTGTAGCATCATCTACTATTGCTGCTGTTAGCCTATGCATTTTCCTTACATTTTATACTTTCCGGTGACAGTTATGTTTTACGCTAATTTTTTACTTAATTGTACGAAGTAAAAAGGAAGTATTGTAATCGCGAAAAATTTCGGGTATCGTATTTCAACGAAAATATCTATTGTGGCTGCTCTCGAATGCAATTTAATGATGTTTTTGAGTGACATTCGTACGTAAGAACAGAATAAAAGACACTTTTTCCCGAAAAAAAAATTATAAAATTGATTTAAAATGGATTCTGAAGAGATTTTTTCGTGGCGTCTGTGCGTACGTATGTATGTATGAAGCATAACTCAAATTATGCAGGGAATCCCTCCCCTTAGGCAGGCGCCATCGAGGCTTTGCCGTAATCAAAAAACAAAACAAATCCGTTCACTGTGCACGAGCGGAATAAAAGGTGCACCGCTAATTCTTTCCGATAATTTTAACAAAGCGGGTAAACTGAATTTAGAGCTGCTATCGGTAAAACTGCATATTACGGGCCAGTTTGGCGCATTTTCGAAAAGTCGCCAAATCGGTTATTTTCGCGCGTTTTAGAAAATCACTAACTCATCATATCGCGATATTAGATGGGTTGCGAATTCGAATGAATCCTGTAAACATGCAAAAATATCTAAAGCAGAAGTTTAAGAAAAACCAAGATAAAGTATTTGAAAGTTAATAACTATGTATTTTATGGCATCAACAGGACTAAAACTTTTCATAATATATACCATTTTTAAGACAGTAGCAAAATGAAGTAAAACGTTTTAGCACGAAATTTAAAAAATTGTAATAAGTAGTAAATGAGCAATAAATGATCGGAGAGCATTTATTCTTATTTAATTTAAAACTGTAAAAAAAATGCAGAACGAAAAAAAGATAAAATTCAAAATTTCGATCGACTGAAACATGAGCAATGGCATAGTAAAAAAAAGTGGTTAAACAATTTTAACTACGTAATTTATATTTTTGCAATAAATTTTTATTTATTAGTCCAAAGGGATTTAGTCCCGAAGGAGTATTACTTTCGTTTTGCGATTTTGCGTCGATTCACTCTGAATGCCCGATTCACTTTTCAAATTGTTGCCACTAAATGTTATCGCTCTGCATTAAAGTTTAAAAAATGAAAAATCTGCATAAATGTATGCATGTTATTATTATTTTTTTTT
>KK112482.1:31581-58340 GCA_000611955.2 Stegodyphus mimosarum
TTTTTTTTTTTTTTTTTTTTTTTTTTACTGCGCACATTAGGAATTTTTTAGACTTTCATCACTACAAAGGGCGAAAGAAGTAGTCATTTTTATTATGGAGGCACCTAATAGGCCCTTTTGTAAATAAATCCTTTTATGAATTTATCCGTGTCGCCCACACTTATACTGTTCGTGATACAAAATTATAGATATATTATTTGAAAAGTTAATCTTGTAATAAATAGTAGAAACTCGCATTTGTTTATATCCGTACTAAAATGTAACAATACAATGGAGATGAAATTCAAAATGGCACGCTCATTCAACACCGACTCTACGGCTCATTTCATTCAACCATGTACTTAACCACATATAATGGACACACAAATCTGTCGCATCTTTCACTTCAAGTAATTTCATACTATTTTTACACTTATGACATTCGTACATATTCGCAATGAAACCATAATTCATACACCATGCTATCACACATAGTTTCCCCTAATCTTGCAACCGAATCAAATAAGTAAAATCCACACGTTCAACTCTTTCCATTTTGCTCACACAATCTACTAGAAGCAGAGTGAAATGAAGAAAATTCAAAAAGCCCGTTAAAATACTATGAACTATAACCTTAACCCCTAACGATTTCATGACGCCAAGAGGTTACCAGATTTGACGCGATTTCTCTTCATTTGGCGACTGGCCCGTAATCTGCAGTGTAGCCCAGAATTCTTTATGAGAAACATTTATCCAAACAAAAATGGGAAAATGTTATCACAATAGATGAATCTTGGGTGTATTCAAACGACTGCAATAAAAAGAGATCCATTTATAACCATCAAAGAGGAGAAAAAATCTTAAAACATGGTTCAAAGAATCTAGAGAAAGTGTTTCAAAAGATTAGTGATTGCAGCTGGTTTTTCAAATAACGCCAAATTAAAAATAAAGAGAGTGGAGAAAAATGTTAAAATCAACTCCACATATTATCAGGAACATATTTTATACCCAGTTTTCGAGTATGAAATACGATCTCTTCACCTACAGTGACATTAGTCTGTAGTATTGCATTAAAGGAAAGCAAGCAGAGATATGTCAAAATCCACTGTTAATTTCCTGAAAAAAAAAAAAGATCATGAAACGGGTATCAAGGCCCTAACCTACACACATATCCTTACTAAATCTGTGGCCCAGATTTGTAAAGAAGCTGAAACTGGTAGTTCGGTCCGAGGTTCGAATCCCGCGAACAGGCTGGCTGTATGGGCGTTTTCGTGGTTTTCCCCATGCGTAACTTGTATACGAGCCAGTTTCCCTTAGAAAGCCCTCCCCGAAGGCATCCCTCCTCTTAGGCAGATAGCCCTCGTGTGCTTTGCCATAATTGAATAACCTAACCTAACTAAATCTGCTGATGTACCACTCATGAATTTTTGCCTGTTTTGGACTTGTCCAAGCGTTGACCTATAAGCCTCCCTGTATTTTGGAAAGTTTTTCAAAAGGAATGGGATAAATACTTCTTTTAATACTAAAAAGGGCTTTATTGCCTTGGAAATTACGTTGTAGAAAGATGGCGAAGAATAAGGGTTATCGAATGAAACGTTAAAAATACCAAAAATTTTAGATAAAACATTTCTGTAAATACAATGAAAATTATCTAAAAAGTGTGCGAACAGCCCCTTATATAACGTTTTTTTCATTTACACACACATACACGTTTCGATAGCATTTGGGCTAAGCGCCCCTTTGAGAGAGGGATGGCATAATATACATCTTGCGATACTACAAAAGGCCTTATTCTCTTGGAAATTACGGTGTAGAAAGATAGCGAACAATAAGACACTTTAAAAACTGTTTAAACATAATATTTAAAACACGTAAGTTATGCTAAGTAACGTATTTCTGTAAATATAATGAAAATCACATAAAAAAACATGCGAATAGTCTCTATATACCTAAATCCATATATTCTTATTAACGTGTTCCGCCTTAAGGCACTACACGGAAGGGAGGGATGCCTTCATGGAGCACCTTTTTAATGAAAATTGGCTCTTATTAAAACATTACACAACGGGAAAACCACGAAAACGCGCATGCCACTAGCCCGTTTACGGGGTTCGAACATCGGACCGAACTACCAGTGGTCAGGCACTATAACGCTTGGCCGATGCTAGCCTAAAGCCATATATCTAAAGATCTTATTTAAATACTTTTTTATACCAAAATTGTAGACCAAATTAATGATACAGTATTAACTTTTCACATTAAATTAATGAAAGGAAGTATTTCGATTTTACATTACTAAAAAATGTTTATATTACTTGGGCTACATTACCCAAAAGTTTACATTACTTTAATCATTAAACTTAAAAGTTTACATTACTTGGGCTGTTGAAAACAAGCGATTCGCCCATCTGAAATCTGCTGTCGTGTGTTTTGTGTGATCTGTGAATAATGATTTCGATATTTATGCATCTAAACATACCATAAACTTAATTATTTATCAGAAATTATGCCTACATTAAAACGTTTTGCGCTAATATTGCAAATGCAACCTATTTTATGTCGCCATGTTATTAATATATGGTTTATTTACTGTTAACACACAAATGCATATAAGAATGCTATTCTAATTAAACCTATTATATAATAGGCTTAATTAGAATAGTATTTCTTACCTAATAGAATCGTAGTTCATATTGTATCCTGTGAATAAGGATAAATTTTGTATATATTTATTTAGATAACCTCCCAAATTCTGTATATTCCAACGTACACTTTGTTAATTTGGCGAGGTATTTTTAGAAAGAATCATTACGAAGAAAATTTCAATATAAACAAGATTTGTAGTTTTCTTTACATTTAAACCATTTGACAGAGATATAGGAACTTATTAAACACAAGAGCATTCAAATATTTTTTAAGCTGCTTGAAAAATGGAGAAAAATTTACCAAATGCTAAAGATTATGCTAATTGTTTTATTAATAAAATTCTTTGTATAAAAATAGAAGGTCGTATACATATGTTTTTCATCTATTACTATTACATTTCATATTTAAAGCAAATGTAGGCCAAACAAGTGTCTTTTAGTAGTAATGTTTTAATTATATTGCATTAAGAAAAAATTAATTTAAAAATTCAGTATTTTTCAAATTTACCTTCTATTTTCACTCATTTTTTAAAATTTCTCCTTTTTTCTCTTTGTTTTATCTCTTTTAGAAGACTTATCCTTCCAGCAAAGTTTTAAATCATTTTCTTTTGTATGATCAAAATATTCCTTCTTTTCTTCCTTGTACTTAACACTGACCTCATTAACTTGATTAGTACTACTCGCTGCAGACGACTGCATTTCATTCTTATTACAGTTATTAGAGTTGTTTTTCACGATATCAGAGGAATTATCACTTCTAATATTTAGCGAACCTTCTACGCAATGCTTTGCATGACTTTCGGTTGATGGCTTTGCAGTTTTATGAGAGTTCGTTTCCACCGCTTTAGATTCTAGTAATGCACGGGAAAAATTCGTTCCCTTTGCGCTATCTGATTTTAATACTAAAGTATTCATTTTTGATTCAATTTTGCCAACAGTTTCGTTCAAGTTTCGAAATGAATTCTGTGAAAAAATGTGATCTTTAATAGTCCCACCCCTATGTGTTTCTGTTACTTGATGGCAAAGAGCAGAAATCGCCAACTGCGATTCATTTTCTTTTACGCTTGACGATTTATCAATACCAGCTTCGGCGCCATTCTTAGAATTTGAAAATATTTTTTCAGTCTGCGAAGATGAAAATTTATGGTCTTCAGTTTGGCGGCCTCCTGTAACGTCTTTTGAATGTATAATATGTGTTTTAATATTCGAGGCATTACATGTTCCTTGAACATGTGTAATATTTCGCTGGTTATTAATATTCTGTCTGTAAGGACATTGTACATTTCGCTGGTTTACAGTATCTGAGGGTATAAAAGAGGGAGATATGTGTGCTGGAAAAGAATTTTGTTGGCTTTGTAGTGCACTGCATTTAGGATTTTTTCTACCATTCCTTCCAATTATTTCCTTACCTGCAGACTCTTCATCTTGCTGTGAAAAGGATTCTTTAATAATCCTTTTACTGATTTGCTTCTTATCAGAGCAATATTTCGAATTTTTCTTGATGGGGAAAACTTCCCAGCCAATAATTTCATAATCACTTAAATCACTGAAATCGCTGCTGTCAGAAATGGTAGAAGTACTAGGTTTACATGGAAAATTCTCGTTGTTTTTCCGTTTGTCCTTAATTTCGTCCAAAGAACTTAACGGTTTAGAAACTGCTCCTTCCTCACACTGAACTTGATGTACACTTTTCTTGGTTTCAGATACTTCAAGCTCTTCGTCAAAAATGTTCAAAAAGTCATTGGTTTCAATATCGGTTCCAATTTTGTTCCAAGCATCGCTTTTATAGAAATTATCCTTTAGCTTAGCAATGAAGTATTTACTATATACAGATACAGTCATTTGCAGAACATCGCGAAAACCTTCATGGTGAAGGTGAGCTCCTATCACACACATTATGGAGCATGAGTTTACGATCTTTAGAAAAATATTAAAGCTTTTAAGATTTTCTAAATAATCATCTAAAAACCTAACTGCAATTTCAGGGAATTGATCATAACCCTTTGCAGATAATTCTGCCTCAAAATAGTCTTTCACGATTTTACTGCTTTTTGATTTATGCCAGTGCAAGAACATGAGCATTGTTTCTAGTATAGGTTTCTTGCATTTCGTAAGTATTGTCTGCGTTGAGGCAGTAACAGAGCAGGCTTCTAAGGAAATATCACATTCCAGCCACAAGTTCCGAAATACATCCGAAAAAAATATCTCCACTTCCTTTTCATCGGTCATTGTAAACAAAATATGTTTAACAAGTATAACAAACTAAAATGCGCTCTAGCGTTCTTTAAAAACTCAACAAAATGTAAGTATAATCTGTTTATACGGAAAAATGAAGGAACGAATTACCTGTTGCTCGTTCTATACACAAAGATTTCGAGTTAGCTTTACAAGTTGCCGTTGATTCCTTTAGTATGAGGCACAATGATAACCCTAATGCGCTTTGCCATAATGTCAGATGGATGTCTTGTTTTGGCCCCGCTAAATCTTTCTGCTCGACTAGACTCTAGCCCCTGCAAAGTTTGTGCTCCAAGCATGCGCACTGACAAGCTCCGTTGGCGGTATTGGCTGGTTTCCGCTACACAGTATTGGCGATGTATCATCAGATTGGCAAATAAGGATTTGTTGTCTCGCTAAATTTTGTCACGTTGCAGAAGTTAACCCTAAATTAGCAATTTGTTTATTCAGCGTGATCAGTATGGCGGGCAATTTTTTGTGTTCGGAATGTTCAAGATCTTATTCATTCCGGCGAAATCTACGGAAGCATATTACTAAGTGTCATCCTTCGAAATTAGAGGTATTAGCTCCTACATTAAGAACTGTTGCAGAAGTTAACCCTAAATTAGCAATTTGTTTATTCAGCGTGATCAGTATGGCGGGCAATTTTTTGTGTTCGGAATGTTCAAGATCTTATTCATTTCGGCGAAATCTACGGAAGCATATTACTAAGTGTCATCCTTCGAAATTAGAGGTATTAGCTCCTACATTAAGAACTGTTCCCAAATTTATATGTGATGAATGTGAGAAAGTTTTTTCAAAACAAAACCTACTTCGTGCACATGAACGTTATTGTTTGTGCAATTATTATTAATATTCTGTTAATTTATTGCACAATTTGTAAATAATGACTAAAAATTTCATCTTTAAATTGATAAATCATTTCAAAATAAAAATATTTGTTTATATAACATACTGTCAATAAATACTTTTTGCAAGCATTATTTCTTTCTCCATACCTTTAGACAAAATCAAGAAAAGGCTGGTGATTTTAAAGGGAGTAGGGACACTGAGCTAAAATCAAAATTGCTTTCATCTTACTAAACTTGATTTTCATTTGAAGTATTTTGAACGTTTTTAAAGACACTGTAATACTAAGTATCACAATGAAATAATAAAATCAGAATTGTGATCGTTAAGTTTTTTTCTTTTTAAAAATTTTCAGTTACCTATTTTATATTTAAAATGTGCATTAGAGATATACAATTAACACGATAAATATTTTTGTCGATAAATAAATATCATTAGTGTTCTATATTTGAAAAATGCATGTACATTGTTAAACATCTCATAGGTAAACTGCAAGCAACTAATAAAGTGGTAAGTCCAAAATTTAGATAAATTTTAAGATATTAATGGCTAACAATTATGAAATTCTAAAAATTTCTCAATTTCATTTAGTAATTAGATATGTAAGAAATATTGAATTGTCCAGATACCACTTTTTAATTTGAACTAAAGTTGGTGCATATGAATATTATTTTACTCAACTTCTATATAAATACATGTTGAAAAACAGACTCAATGTACATAAATGAATGCAAAATGTGCTAGAATTTTGGTTCAGAGGAAAATATTAAGTTTTCATTATGTATATGTATTATATATTTATATTAGGGGGGCATGTTAATGAAAATGCCATCAATTTTAATCATATGTCAAATCTGAACCCAGTAAGATGCAATTGGAAAATTTTGGATTATTACAGAAAATATAATTTAATTGTCTAGATTTTTGTTCATTACTGAATAGATTAATCTGGTACATATTCATTATGCACCTGCCATGCAATTGTGTGTGTATTTTTCCATTATGTAAGTGCCACACATATGTGTGTACATGTATGAGGAGATGAATGGTTTTGTCTCCAGAAAGTGCTATCATTAGATCTCGAAATGTGTTTGGTTTCCCTTTCATAGGTGTAGAAATGTATCCTAATTTTTAATTGAACAATTTTACCTATAGACTTTAAAATTCTTCCCTTAGATAGGGGAAATTCACCACTGGTGAGAATTTCATGATTAATGCAATTAATTTCACACGATTGTTAGTTAATAACATCATAATGATTTAAAGTAATGTTTTAATGCATCAGCAACATTTTTATTATACACTTAGTGACACGACTAAGGTAAAATGTGACACACTTAGTGTGTCACATTTTACCTTAGTCGAGATTACAGTCACCAATCCAACGAGACATGTTAATTGCAAGGATGAAGATTACATGTCTGGTTTTACATGTATTGCTTTAAATATATTAGCTTAGCACATATGCAACAGTAACAAGCATACATAAGTCATTTAACACAATCAAAGAAGAATCATAGATGTAATTCTACAATGGTATCAAATACGCTAGTTCGAAAGTCAGCCAGTAACATGTGACATGAGCGAGGTCACTTCGATGCTTTATCAACAGGGACCCTGTCCAGCCACAAATTCACCTCTAGTGAACAAGAAGGAAAAGCTGGTATTCACAAGTGCATTGTATTAATTCTTATCTTTATATGCTACTGAGTGTAATGAAACTGACTTTTCAGGATCAGTGGTTACTAATTGAAAAAAATATTCAATTGCAATAATTCAACAACAGCAATTTTTATCTGTGTTTGTTGCCTGCATTTGGAATGAATTCAAAACTATAATAATGTAATATGCAGTAGTATTTACTGACAAAGACTTATATTAAGAAAAATTATAATTCTCTCTTAAGATGACTACGTGAATGGTGGTTGTGATTATCTTAGAGGGGTGAAATTCAGTATTAGTATTTATTTATATTCTTCGAAATGCTGGTTACTTTCAGATATGGTCATCTTAGAGAGGTGGTCATTATGATAGGGTTTGTTTATTTTGGATACAAAAACTAATGAATACAATGATGGTTAAGATGCTGTGATAAATATATGTAAACTGGATAAGGAGGGGAAGTCAAAGTGATCGCACTGTAATAAATAGATTATTTTTTTAATCTGTTGAATGTCATAGTAAATAATTAAAAATATTTTATCTCAAAAAGAGAACAAAGTAAACAGAACATTTCTTAGTTTTATTATTAATCATTCTTGGTTTTATTATTAATCACACTGGTAGTTAACATGTTTACATCAGCCTGGGAAAAAGTTAAAACTTGAGAGTCCTTCCAAACATGGACCCTATGCAGTTTGAGCTATCCCCTTTCACCATGGCCACTGAACACTGATAGTTCAGTCCAAGGTTCAAATCCTGGCAAATGGGCCAGTTACATGCTGTTTTCATTGTTTTCCCTATGTGCAATGTATATATGAGTCAGTTTTCCCTTAGAAAGTCCTTCACTGCATCCTCCCTTTAGGCAGATAGCTCTTGAGTGCTTTGCCTAATATTAAAAAGGGGGGGACAAACTTTCATGTGAAAACGTGACTGTATGCAACTCCAAAGATAAAATAAAATTCCTTTTAATGCTTTTGAATGTTAGGCGAAAACATACTTGCTAATTGTTAAAAACAAGCATAGTTCCTGTGATTATTTCCCATTTCATCCTGTGGTGAAAATAGTGCTGATTCATTCACTGCTATCCCCTCATAATTCCTATTGAGAGAATCGTTCTCGATTCATACACTGTACCCTCACCCCCTCATCAGTGGCTCCTACTAATGGAAAGCTGAATCTTTCTCTATTCATTCCATTTTCAAAAAGATATTGAGAGTCATTGAAGTGTTGAAACAAGAAGGAACATTATATGATAAATGGTCATTGGTTTAATAATCTTATCAATATGTTAATTGTTATGAAATAATTTTAGAACTATGGGAGAGCTATACACTGGCAATGAAATGCAATTCTGTTTTAAATCACATGTGATTATCTTGAATTTTCCTTTTTATATTTTCATGCATATGTGTTTAAAATGTAATCATGAAACCTGCATTTATTAAACAAAATGTAACCATATAGTGCTTATATTTTAAGGAAAATCATAAATGTTAAAAAGAATTTTAAAAAATAAAAAATGAAAATAAACACATTTGCTGAGAAACTTACTGCAGTAGAATTTCATTTACGATTTCTGAAGATGACAAAATACAAGAACAACATTGTGAATCATTATGTATTAAATTTTGCTTTCACTGCTGCATGTTTATTAACACATGACAGCTTGAGTAATGACTCATGCAGTGATACTTAAACAATTTTTTTATATCGGTAACTGAATAATAAAGAGTATAGTAATCTTTTATGTTGGCATTATGCTTGGTGATGATTACAGATTTAAGTTAAATGCACTAAGAAATGTTGAAATTTGGTTATTAGAAACAACTTTATTTTTTATCAGGATAGCACACACTAAGCACCTAAGCACACTCTCAATATTTGCCTTCGGTGTGTCCTTGTAACTGTCCAAAAGTTCTGAAAACACTACCTCAGTCACTAGATTTAAACCCAATAGAACATATTTGGAGAGAATTTGAGGTTACAATATGAAAACACAGCCTTAAGACAAACGCCAAAATAAAAATAGTTAAAATAGGAAAAAAGGAGGAATAGATATTACCAAAAAAAAATGGTGAACTCTGTACCTAGATGTTTGAAAGCTGTCATAAATACTGCAAGATCTCCTACAAAATATTAACTAGCAGGAATACTACTAATATGTGCAGGTTTCTTTGAAGTGTACAAAGAGTTGTGTAAAGTAACTTTTCTTTTTGATTATTGATTTCACAAAATAAAAAAGTTTCACTAAATTCATAAAATAATAAATGTGGTTTTGCTGAGAGAAATTTACAAAATATTATTAAGAATGCTCATCCTCAAATCTTAATTTTTATTAATGAACAAAGTAATATTTGATTGAAACTCATAACTGTGTGAACACTTTTAAGAGCCACTGTATAGAATACAATATATACTCATAATAATAAAAGAATACAGTGCCTAGCTTAAAATACTCTAATACATTATAAATAGTCACTACCTGACTACGCTTCTACAAAATATTATATTGTTTTTCGGTATACATAGGGCTCAGGTTAGGCATTAAATTTGAGGAAAATATCTAGTTATTAACCAAAGATTATGGTTCGACTGGCGAATTAATAATAGTGCAAGGTTGAATGGCTTATAACATAACACTTAAGTGTATTATTTGTTATAGTTTTAAAATAACAAGTGCGAGCTTTACGTGAATTTTGGTTAAAAATAATAATAATAATATTAAATTAAAATATTTCCCTATTTTAGAAAAATAAAGTGTTCAGAAAGAGAGAATGTTTTGAAAACACAAATATTTTATTGATTTACTGCACGTATAATCATCTATAATATATTTTATCAGACAAATCAATAAATGAAATAATACGGTTAAGTTAATCGATTATTACATGTTACATAAACCTAAGCATTAATTTAAAGCAATTCAAAAACATCAGTACGAGTGGAAAAAATGAATAACATCTATTTCCCCACACGCTTTTAGTCGCTATTAAAAAAATTCTCGTGTGTATGAGCACTGCTTGGAGCACAAACTTTGCAGGGTTCGTATGTGCCATGCGTATGTGAAATCTGAATTCATCGCCAAGCCATATTCTTTGGCCAAGCGTCGAAGGTTACCATGCTGAAAATATGCCTACTGCGCATGCTTGGAGCACAAAATTTGCAGGGGCTAGAGGCTAGTTTCTGCTTGCAGGACAGATGTCTTGTTTCGCATTCGCGAAGTCTTTCTGCCCGCAGGACAAATAAATTAGCAGATGTCTTGTTTTGCACTCGCTAAGTCTTTCTGCTCGCGTGTGAAATCTTCTGCCCCGAAATTGTGCTACAGTTGCAGAAAGCTTGCCTACGCTTTCAAAGAAGTATTCTAATATTTACTTCCTTCTACGAAGTAAAAAGGAGCTATTGTAATCGCGAAAAATTTCGGGTCTCATATTTCAACGAAAATATCCATTTTGACCGCTATCAGAATAAAGGACGCTTTCCCTCAATAAAATTATAAAACTGGTTTAAAATGGATTCTGAAGAGATTTTTTCGTGGCATCTGTGCGTATGTACGTACGTACATATGTATGTATCTCGCATAACTCATAGAGGACTAGCCTCAGAACGCTGAAATTTTGTATATGGGACTGCTATAACATTTAGATGTGCACCTCGCAGTTTGGTTGCAATCAGCCGCACCAAAAGTATATAAATAGATATGTATTTAACAAAATTTCTATTCGTAAAAAGCAATTTAAAGTAAAAAATTAATATAGAAATAGGTTTAAAAGAAATTATAAATAATTTATAGTGCTGCGAACTAATCTACAATATCATTTAAATTCGGGGAACATAAATAAATCAAGTGCAAGTATCAAAATCTATTAACAAATATAAAATTGTAATAAATTTTTTTAAAATCCTAAAAATCAAAATTATGTATAAGTGAATAATTGTTGAGCTGGGCAGAAGACAGACTTATGAAAGGGAAGTTGCCCTCAAACCTAACTCTTCAATTCTTCAATTCGTGTTTCGTCATTTATGTAGGCAAGTGTAAAATTCAAAATCAAAAGTAAAACCAAATGATGTGACCTACCAAAAGCAATTCAAACAAGGAGAACTTTTAGAAAAGTACAAATCAAAGCCAATACAAAACAATAGCCTTTATAATACCAATTTTTTAGAAAACCAATTTAATTTAGAAACTCTTGCCCACAAAAAATATATATGTATATATATGTATATATATATTTTTTATTATTTGATAAATATATATGTATATATATATCCACTCTGTTACTTGGCTGAGCTCAGTTTCTTTATTCTTATATGTTTGTAAATTGTGCTTTTTTTGCTTTAAAAATGATTGAATTATGGTGTTCTTATGTTTCGGTTACGATTTTATGCCGTTAGTTAACCTGCATGCAATAATTGTGGAATTATAAACAATTTGAAAGTTTTTTTAATTTTTAATGAAAATATTTCGAATTTTTATGTATTTTTGCCTTACCGCGAAGTGAGAACTGCATTAATTAGTAGCGCATGCGCATTAGGTAAGCAGCGCTGAATCGTCTGTGAAAAGCTGTTTCTTTTTTATTTGTTTAATCTCTTTTATACATCGTTTTAGATATATTATAGTACACTCATGTCCAAAATTATCTTTACATACCCAAAAATGATGATATTCAATGAAATATAGAATCAATGTGATCCGTATTTGCAGGGAATGTGTGAAAACCAAGCCTAATTAGCATTATCCAATCAAAAGTAATCAAATGGTTTGTGATATGCAAATCTAGGCGTTACGTCATCCAAGGGTGAATCAAGCGCTTTGCGCAAACTGAATATTTGAGTGAATTTCTGCAACATAGAGTTTGATTTCAGTGTGTAGGGACTCAAAGCGGTTTGTTATGGCTTCGAAGTATCATTTAGAAGAATCTGTAAAGTGGCGAATTATCGGCCGTTTAGAAGCAGGGCAGTCAATCATGGAAACAGCCACATGTCTGAATATTTCAAGACAGACAGTCTCTAAGCTATGGAAACAGTTTCAAAATGATGGAAGTGTTGTAAGGAGGCCTGGACAAGGTCGGAAACGAATGACAACTGCTTCTGAAGATCGGTATCTGGCATTAACTGCCCGTCGTAACAGAAAGGCTACTGCTCGCCAGTTAAGTTCAGAGCTTGCAGCCGCCACTGGAACTGTTGCATCACGGCAAACAATATACAGAAGGCTTAATGAAAAAGGCCTTTATGCCAGAAAGCCAAGGGTATGTGTTTTACTGTCTTCACAGAAAAAGAGGGATCGCTTTAATTGGTGTAAAGAACATCAAAACTGGACTGAACATCAATGGTCCCATGTTCTCTTTACTGATGAGTCGCGGTTTAGTTTAACTGGTGATTCTAAACGTGTTTACATCTGGAGGGAGTCAGGAACACGAAATGATCCCTCGAACATTGTGGAACGTGACCGTTTCGGTAGTGGAGGTGTGATGGTATGGGGTGGAATAATGATCGATGGACGTACGCCCCTACACGTGTTCAGCAGCGGATCTGTGACAGGCCAGATATATCGGGATGAGGTCTTAGATCCTTATGTAAGACTTTTCAGGGGTGCATATGGACCTGACTTTTTATTTATGGATGATAATGCCCGTCCACATCGAGCAAACCTCGTTGATGAATTCCTTGAAAGTGAAGACATTAAGCGAATACCTTGGCCACCAAACTCTCCTGACCTTAACCCGATAGAGAACTTATGGGACTACCTTGGAAGAGCAATTGCACGTATACATCCTCCTCCTAGAGATGTAAATGCTCTGAAGACGGCATTGCTGGAAGAGTGGAGATTAATTCCCCAAACTGTGGTTAACAACGTTATTTCCAGCCTTAAAACACGTTGTGATATGTGTGTACAAGTCAGGGGAGATCATATTCCATATTAAATTCGTAAGACTTAATCCTTTTTCTGAATCATTCCTTTTTTTCTTAACTCTCTTTGTCACACTTTATTACCATTTTTATTGTTTCACGCTACAATTTTATATCATATGAGGTGATCTTCAATTTTTTCTTTTGTATTTATGTGTCATCATGTTATGTATGATTCCACGAAAATTCATTAAATTATAAGTCATAGTCTCTGAGAAATCCGTGAATTTATGCATGTAAACATAATTTTGGACATGAGTGTATTTGAATAGAACTTGAGGTAATTCTTCAGATGCTATAATGTTTGCGCACTCTGAGTTATAAAATGAATGAGATTAACGCTGTTCATCGAACCTAGCGTCGATAGTGAACTTTAAAGAGTGCATTTATTCGATTGGGGTTTATGCGGTATCGACGAAGTAGATTTAATTCAAAATTCGTTAACTGTTAATTCAATATGTTTGAATGAAATGCAGGAAAATTGCGTATAAGTTAATATTCCGTGCAAGGAAGTCATGTGGTGTGCACATCAGATTTTTTATTCTTTTAAATGAGTTGCTATTTTAAGATTTCTCCCATAAATTTGTGTTAAAAAGGGAAGCTGATTAATTTACTTTATTTTAACCAACGGAAAGATATTTGAGGAAAAGTAATAACCGTTCTGCACTGGATAATTATTTATCACAAATCCAACGCAACTAGTTTCAAGATGGCTTCAGTCCAGCGACTTTTTTAATATAATAGACACAGAAGCAGTGGCGGCTCGTAATAAGCACTGTGGAACTGCAGCACTCCCTATTTCCACTTATTATTATTTTTAATATTTAATATAATGAGCCGTTTCTTCTTTAACTTTTTCTTTATACTTCTACAATATATAATCCTTAAACTTAATGTCAGTAGCCATCCTCCAGTTTATAAAAAAAGTACGAAAGTCTTTGTATGGAACTGCGGGCTTCGCAGTTCCAACGGCGTGGTGTTTGATTGATCTGCGCATGCGCACACAGGAAGCAGCACTTGAACCACCCAGCGAGAAGAGCACTGTCGCTCTTGCAGTGCCGTAATTCTGGAAACGTGATTACTTTTTACTTCGCGCGTGTGGTATTTTGTTGTTTTGCTCATGCGCACTTAGGAAGCAGCGTACGAGGCCGAGAGAAAAGCACTGTCGCTCTTGCAGTGCCGAATCTGGAGTGCTGTTTTGGAGTTGTTTCTTTTTTTTTTACTCCGCGTGTGCTGTGATTAAAAAATCATACGCCATATTCTTGGTTAGATTATTTTTCGCTATTTCATTTGATTCATTTTTTTTGTTCTTTTATTTTACAGAAAACTTTAACCATGTCCTTGCATCCTCAAGTAATAAATTCTGTGACTGTAAATGAACTTCAAGAGCTTTCGTTTTCACAGCTGTCTCTCCATGAGAAAATTACAATTAAGAAAAGAGGTCGTTCAACAACTGATATTCTAATATGTCAGCCAGACATAAGAAACAAGAAGAAATATGTTCGTAGTTTCAATTCTGAATGGTACCACCGGAAAAAATGGCTTTGCGGTTGTCAAGTAAAAAATGCTTTGATTTGCTTCCGGTACTTGCTGTTTGGAGTTGATGTAACGTGGACAAAAGACGGTTTCAGAAATATAAACAAAATGAAAGGAAACACTGAAAAGCATGAGAAGTCAAAGAAGCATGTTGATAATGTAGTTTCACTGCACTTTTAGGAACCGTTAGTATTAAGGAGAAACTTAGTGAGGGATACAGACTTTCAGTCAATGAGCATAACATAAAGGTTAAAAAGAACCGTGAATCAAAATATCTAAATGATGATAATTTCAAGTTTTGGCTAGAGCTTTTTTATCAGATTATGCCTCATGTTAAAATAATGTATAAACAAATGCAATCATGAGAAATTAGTGTGTTTAAAGTTAATGAATATACCACAATTTGATTATCAATGACTGACAAAGAAAAGTTTGAAACTGAACTAAAAGTATTTTATTGTAGGTCTGATATTCATGAATACTGAAAATTAATTGAGCTACTAAAATTTAGCTTGGAAAATAATCCAGGCCTTCTGGTGAATTCTTAGTGAAATTACGAAACTGATAAAAATTCTCTTGACAGTTCTTGACAGTTCCATCAGACGCAGAACGCTGCTTTTTAACATTTTTCAATGTTAAAAAGTAACTTTCTTTTAAAACTAAAATAATAAAATAATAACTTTTCTAAGAAATAAAGAATAAAAATAAATAATAAATAATATAAGAAAATAATAAAATAAATAATAATAATAAAATAAATAAAATAATAAAATAAATAATAATAAAAATAAATAATATAAGAAATAAAGAATAAAAACTTTTCTAAGAAGCACTATGAATTCGGAAAGACTAAATGCTTTTGCAATGCTTTCAACAGAGAAAAATTTCCTCAATTGTCATCCAGAGATCAAGGAGAAAATTATTGGTCTTTTCGCGCAAATTAAAACAAGAAGAATGGATTTCATTTTTAAATGAACAGATAAAGATTTGACTGCAACAATTTAGGTTAAAGTAATTAAGAAGCGTTTAATTTTTCTCTTGTAAGATTTCATGGAAGTTTCAAAATAAATTTTCTTTTTATACATGTTTGTTTCCATTTACACAATTTTAAAACAAAAGTTAAAATTTTTTGTAACAGCACCCCCACTAATTTTAGCTACGAACCGCCACTGCACAGAAGTGTTTTTAATCAGTGCTAAAATTGTTGAGTGGAAATAACTTGGACACAAAAATCATTTCCAGTCTTTCGATATAATGTTTTATCTTAGAGATTTTAAAATTGAAAACATTATGACGTCATTTCTCTCAGAAAACTACACGCTCGTCTTACGAAATATAGTTTATTACTACCTGAAAATTATACAGATATGTGCTTTTTTAAAAATTCTGTTTTAAGCAAAATGTGGAATTTTCAGTCTTAGCAAGAGTAATTTTTTCACTGTAAAGTAAATCAAGCGAAGAATGCGTACAGTATTCATATAAATTAAAGTTATTCGCCTTTAAAATCGCTCTCTTCATACAGTGGCTCCCAAAAGTGTTCTTACACTTACAATTTTCATTGAAATAGGGCTCTATCCATTAATTAAAAGCAAACTTTCTGAATGAGATTTTAATAATAAAATCTATAATCTATTCGTAACAAAGTTACATGAAATATTTTTAAAATATAGCGAAACTTTATTTTTAAGAAATTAATAAAAAAATGACAAACATTTTATCTCACAAAAGTCTTCTTGCACTTAAAAGAAAATCTTGACATATTAGTAAATATTTTCATTTTTCGTTAAATTAATATCTAGTAGGATATCCTTTAGCATCCACAACAGCTTTTAAACATCTGGGAATAAATTTTACTAGTGTTTTTGTAATTTCTGTATCAATGTTCATCCATTCGTCCATCATGACTGTTCTGAGTTCGCTTTTCGTTTTGACGTCGTGTTTTCGTACTCTAGCCTCCAGTTCTTTCGAAATGTGTTCTATGGGGTTTAAATCTGGCGACTGAGGTGGTGTTCTAAAAACCTGTGGACAATTACAAAGATATCACAGGCGAACATTGAGAGCCGTATGCGTAGGATCGTTATCATGATTAAAAATCAAGTTGTTTCCAATACCCAAATTTTGGGCCGATAATTTTAAATTGTCTCTTAAAATATTTAAATAAAGAGAATGATTCATTATGCCATCCGTAAATACAAAATTACCTAGTCCTGATGCTGCCATGTACTCCCACACAAGAACACCTCTACCGTCATGCTTAACTTTTCCAACTAAGTTCTAACAATTAAGTTCCTCATTTTTTCTTTTCCATACAATTATTCGACCATCGGAACCCAAAACGTTAAATTTGCTTTCGTCAGCAAATAGGACATTATTCCAGTACGTTTCGGGTGTATTTATCATTGATTTTGCGAATGAAAGCCTAAGCTTTCTGTTATTCTCACTAACAAAAAAAAATTTTTACGGGCAGAACGCCCATGTAATCCAGCTTCTCTGAGAACTCGTCGAACAGTTTCAGGTGAAATTGAAGTAGAAAACTTCTAGCGCTAGTATACTGATAATTTTCCCTTTTTCAATGCATTTCGTATGTGACAAAAACTGAATTTCGAAACTTTTAATTACTTAACACCTTGTATTGCATGGCTGAACAGAGGCCATGCTTTTCATTTTTATTACATACCATGCGAATATTTTAAAAAAGGTATGTTTTTGGCCTTCTGTTAGCACAGTTTTTACCAGAATTTCCACTATTACAGAGATTTCTTTAGTAAAAACTTAAAGTTTAAACTGAACGTTTCTGTACTAATTTTGAAGATTCTGGATATATCCTCTCAAAGGTTCATAACTGAATGGTAAAATAATTTATATATGTACTTTGCTGCACTCTTGGTTAATTTTTAATTCGTTGTTCATTTATAATGCTTGTTTTCAAATGAAGGATCGAAATGATTATTAACTTTTTGCTTTTCCAAAGAATTTCGTAGACACATACGTTTAGTATAGAAAATTTTCCTAACTTACCGATATTATTACCAAAATATTTACATATTTGTTTTTTTACAAACATGTATATGAATACCCACGTTTAATTATTTAATGTATATTTTTCTATATCAGAACTAAAATTTGGAACGAAAAATTTGTGAATGCGAATGAAACTGATATTTTCTTAATATTTTCTTATTCAGAGTATTAATCAATTATGACACAATGGCGGATTTATTCTTAATATTCAACATACATATGAACTTTAGTATTCCAAATCTTTTACGTAATCGTAATTTTTTCCTGTCAGTAAGAAGAAGACGAATGGAACATGTAGGCATAAGGTAAAAATTTGAAAGCAAAAGAAATTCTTCAGATCTAAGAAATTAAGTAGAATGCGAAAAT
This sequence comes from Stegodyphus mimosarum, assembly GCA_000611955.2. Classification (NCBI taxonomy): domain Eukaryota; kingdom Metazoa; phylum Arthropoda; class Arachnida; order Araneae; family Eresidae; genus Stegodyphus; species Stegodyphus mimosarum. The sequence goes on from KK112482.1 coordinate 49,782, forward strand.
ATTCTTCCTATTAGAAAATTTGTTTTGGAATGGCATGGCATATAAAAAGTGGTATAGTGAAGATCAAGTACTCTCCAAAATCTAAAAGGTAATTGTACAAAATTCATTATAAGGCAGTTTTCCATAAAAAGTGGTTCCAGCGGAGGAAGCATGCCAGCAATCTCCTAAAACTTTAAGTGGGCATTTGACCTTCGCTTTTACGCAGAATTTACAATTCTACTAAAAATATTTGTATTTGTCACCTATAGAAGATATTTTTTTCACACTCCTCGTAAGGTTTTGCTTCTTATAAAATGTTTTACTTTATTGTTATTTGGGAACAAAACTCTTTTCATGAGCCGTAAAGATAACCGAAAAACATTTTTCACCCATTCACACTTTGCTTGTGCGAAAAATCAGAAAATACCAATAATTCAAATAGTACGTATAAGCACATTGATCTGAAACCAATATTATGAAACCGATACAATGAGAAGAAGACAATAAAATCGTATAAATTATATAGAGAAAGTTGTTAAATCGTAAGTCGCCGCTTTTTCGGATCGTACAGACTGTCCTTCACCATCGATAGACAGACTTATATCATTGATAAGAAAGTGGGCATTGTTTATCGATTACGAAGTTTTCAAATAAATAAAATTCAATGACCCTTTTCCTCGTGTGCTCTAACGTACGTAATTATTATTTTAAGTAGTACATATACACTGGTGTGCAAAAATTAAGGACGAAGTCGAAAAATTAGCATATCAGCTGAACGAAGAGGCAGAGCGGACAGAAAGACCAATCAGGAGATTAAGTAAGGTGATGTACGGTAGCACATGCGCAGATATGCAGGTAGACGTAATGGGGGAGTGTCTGAGTAGTATAAAGGATGTTGTCGGCGTAAGATCAGTATTTCTGGCAAAGAGATTGCACACCGTATAGCAGTTAAAATCACACCGAGTTGCTGCCTCAGCGAGAAATGGCGAATAATCAATCTGTTAAACGACATCTGGATGCTTTTACCCGAGGTCGAATCATTGGGAAGTTGGAGGAAGGCCGCAGTGTGACAAGTGTGGCTGCAGAGTTCGGAATTGCTCACAGCATCGTTTCACGACTTTGGAGACAATTTCAAACTACAGGAACAGCTATCCGGGGGTTTAGTAGTGGTCGTCCACGAGGAACCACACCCGCAGATGACCGGTATATTGCCTTACAGGCCAGAAGAAACAGGCGGCAGACAGCGGGAGAAATCGCTAGACACACGACACAGGCGACTGGACGACCGATATCGCGTTTTACCGTGGCCAGAAGACTGCACGGTGGTGGTCTGTTTGCACGACGCCCTGTACGGTGTGTACCTCTAACGCCTGCCCATCGGAGAAGGCGTTCTCTGTGGTGCCGGGAACACCGGAATTGGAGAGACAATGAATGGGGACGAGTACTCTTTACAGATGAGAGCAGATTTAGTCTGAGTTGCGATTCTAGACACATACACATCTGGACAGAGCGGGGAACACGCAATAACCCCTTCAACATCATCAAAAGGGACTGTTTTGGAGGTCGCGGAGTTCTCGTTCGAGCAGACATAATGCTTGGTAGCCGGACCGACCTTCATATCTCCCAAGGAGGTTCGTCACCTGGGACTGCTATTGTAACGAGGTTCTTCTTCCTTACATGCGTCTTTTCACAAGGGCTATGGGTCCTCAGTTCCTCTTCATGGACGACAACGCTCCACCTCATCGCACAGTTACTGTCGAAGAGCTGTTGGAGAGTGAAGATATTGAACACATGGATTGGTCGGCAAGGTCTCTGGATCTAAATCCCGTCAAGCATGTACGGAACTTACTAGGGAGACCCGTGGCAGCACGTAACTTATCGCCAGTAACGATTCCGAAACTGCGATTGGTGCTACAAGAGGAACGAGCAGCAGTGTCTCAACAGCTCATTAACAACCACATATCCAGCATGCACAAATGATGTGAAACCTGCCTAGCAGTCAGGGGAGATCATATCCCCTATTAAAGACCGGATGTTTCTTGCTGGACACCCATCACAGGGATGTTTCGGCCTTCAGTCGCATTGCGCTCCATGCTACTTTTTCAAAAAAGCTTCTTTTTATCCCTCTGATTTCTCTTTTAGTAAGTGTTGCTTACATTACTCATGTCCTTACGTATTGGGGATCTTACGGTATTAAATGTGTTGATTTGGAAAGCTTTTGTATAAAGTTATATTGAAAAAACCGTCTCGTCCTTAATTTTTGCACACCAGTGTATAATCACTAGATTCTAATATGTATTTTATAATCACGCATTATTTCCGCTTGCACAACAGTAGAGACATATATTAATTTTCATTATTTTTTAGACTCATTACATGCACAATTGCCGTTTTCTATTAACAAGAGAACTAAAATAAGCATATCGATACTTTTGATCATTGTATCAGCAAATGAGACAGTTTCTGCCTATTAAAGACAAGCGCCTGGCCCCAGCCACCACCCCAAGCTCTTATTGGACACTACTTGTGATGTCATAGAGTGACGAAATGAATTCCTCGCGGCATTTTTGCGCTACGAAAAGCTTGCTTTAATTGCAAATACTCTGTTACATTCCACAAATTCACATTTATATAAAACATAGCGAAGACCAAAAAAGTATAAGTTCATCTATACACGAAACCTATAACAAAATTTCTTCAACCTGACGTCATAAACGGCAACCAATAAGAACAGGGGTGGTGACTGGGGCCAGGCGCTTGTCTATTAAAGACTTTTACAAAGGTCTCGCGATGAATCAATTCGAATAATGGAAGCGGTTGACTGTATCACAGATTTATGCGCATTGTGTCCAGTCTCGTATACAACACGAAAAAAATTTTATATGTAGGTAGGTCCTTTTCCTTTTTGCAAGATTTTCTATATACAACCCTACCACAATTCCGCATAAAACGTAAACGAAGCATCGAAACTTCATAATCGATTACAAAGTGCAAAGTCTATCAGCTATTCCCAATCGATGGTGAAAGACTAGTCTGTGCCAACGATTCTCAGTCGTTCCTACGCAAAGAAACAAAGTATTTTTAGCTATTTAAATTCAAAATTCTCGTGGGAAAAAAAAAAAAAAAAAAAAAAAAAAAACAACTGATAGAAATTTTCTGTGACTGAAGATTTAAAAAATAACTCCCTTAAGGCCGAACTGAAAAACAAAGAATTTAAAGCCATTTCAAATAAAGCTATTAAATTTTTATTCCCTTTTTGCATAACCTATTTGTATGAACAAGGGTTTTCTTCTATGATGTATTAAAAAAAATTACAGAACAAAATTAAAAGTGGATCCTAATTTAAAATTGGGTGAAATATAACCAGACATAAAGAAATTAATCTCTCTTAAACAGACTCAAATTTCACAATAAATTTTATAATTAAAGTATCACAGCTTAAATTTTGATAATTAAAATGGTAACCAATTTTTAATCTAATATTTTTAATATTAATGTGTGCACATTAATACAAATAGGCAACAGGTTGTGCAAATGGCAAATATATTTTTTTTAATATTTCTATTGCGAAATGGAAAAATAATCATTGTAAAATGTAGTGGCGGTATTAAAGTTTCTCAATTTTTGTTTAGATGGTTCGCGTTAGTCAAAAGGTTGAGAATCGCTTGTCTGTGCCATCCGAAAAAGAGGAGATTGAAACCGTAACCGTAGGACAATGCTGTCTCTCAAAGATTCGACTGATAATATGCTTCAATGCTGACGGTAGAATGAATAAATAAATAGATAAAATTAAAAAAAGAAAAATTTTGAGTGGAATATTTGGTTTCTGCCTATCAACTACAGCATTCATTTACGAAGATGGCTTTACTTCCATCTGAAGATACGTTTTTATTCGCTTCCGATCTCGTGCATTACATAATGGTAGACAACGATATTGAGTGGGAGCCCAGTTTCAGAACTTATGAGACCGAATCCAAATTCACTGCTAACATTGCAATAGCTGTGATCAAGATTGGAGAGAAGATACACTTCGATATACTCGAACAATTTGACGTTATGAAGGAAAGACCCGTGGAAACAGCAGAAGAGTTCTCGGAACATATGCTAGAATTCGTGCAATCTTTTTTTCAAGAAAGCAGTAGCTTTGTAAAATATTTCACCTTTTGCGCGTATGTCACGTCACTAACAGTGCTTCTTGAGCAGAGTGGTATCACTGGATCTGCAAATGCTGCTGTGTATCTTATAGCAGAAGTTTTAGAAGGACAGTTATCAGAATATTTCAGAAATAGAACTATTTGGGAAACATTAGTCAGAGAAGCAGAAACCTGCATAGACACTGAAACTAAACTTTCATTCGCTGTGGAATTCATGAGTCATGTTATGATTGTGGAATGTGTCGAATGGAGGACATCTTTAGAGGCTTGTGACTCAGAGGTTGAATTTAAGAAAGTTGTTAGGACTATGGATAGAATTAGAACGAAAAGGTATAATGACATTACCCAGGAATTTAATAATATATACGGCACGAGTGTAAAAACAAAAGACCAGTTCTCCGATTATATTAAGGAAATGGCGAAATCCTATTTCAGAGAGAAGTTTGACTCCCTGAAGTTTCTTGACTACTGCGCTCACGTTGGGCTACTAGCAGTGCTGTGTGAAAAGAAAGAAATTCGTGATTCTGCCGATACTGCTGTATATGCCATAGTAGAGGTTCTAGAAACGCAAGAATTAAAAAGGGAAGCATTTTGGGAAGCAATGCTAAAAGCAGCGTTAAACTATCAAGAAGCTGAAATCAACCTTTCGTTTGCTATCAGTCTTATGAGTCACGTCATGAAAACGAAATGTGTTGAATGGAAGACATCTTTCGAAGTTTGTGACATCGAATCTGAGTTTACAGAAGTCATTGGCAAGACTATGGATATAATGGGAAGGAAGAACTATGGTAAGGTAAGTCAAGAACTTGCAGATCAGAGAACAGCTATAAATACAAAGGACCAGTTTGGGGGTTATGTTAAAGGAAAAGCAGATTCCTATTTCCAACGTGGCTACGGGACCCTAAAATGTCTTTCGTACTGTGCTTATGTTACGAATTTAGCAGCGCATTTCGAAATGAAAGAAATGAATGGGTCGGCTGATGTTGCTGTACAAATTTTGGCAGATGTTTTAGGGAATGTCATTCCTGAAGAAACAAAAGGTCAAAAAAATTGGGAAAGCCTATTCTATAGCGCACTCAATTACAATACAGTGATGGGAACAGAGGAACATGAAACACCCCGAGCTAAGAGGCAAAAAACATCGTAAAGAATATTTTAATTAAATGGCTTAAAAATCATAAATTATGTTTAAATTCGATGAAATAGGTCTTTATTTTATCAACATGTTTTATTAAATAATGTATTTTATTTCTTCTATGACACGAGACTACGAGTAACTTGTGAATTGGAATATTATGTCTGACAAATTTAGAGCAATTTTTATCTGTTGTTTGACTTTTCTATTAGCATTGTTTTTTAAAAATGCATTTTATATCAAAAATATATTTATCGTATAGCTTAGAACTGATATTGATGCAAGCCTTTTATTTTTGCTTATTATAAGTTAATATTTTTCAGCTATATTCTGTATATTAGATGATTCTTTGGTCCTTCTTGCCTTTGCTGGCGACCAAAGTGCCAAGAAAAATATATTTTTGTTTTAAATGCAATACCAGACGAAAATGATTTTAAATAATGGAATTTTTATGGAAGTGTTTAAATAAATCTACTTTTGCTTCAAAAAATGCAAAACAATTCTGATTCTGGTTTTAATAAAAAGAAATTGATTACTTTTTCTTCATTATGGGTTTCCTATATTTGACGCTTTTAAGTAAAAGTCATAATAGTTTCTTACAAAGTACAACTTGCATAAAAAAAAAGTCAAAATTTAACTTGCATTTTCCGTGTCTCGAATGCGCGACTTAGGATATATATTAGATTTGTATATAAGATTGTTCTGACATAGATATTTTGATACAAAATCAGACATTTCCTGAAATAACATAACCAATATGCTTCCACATTTCCAGTCTACGACTCAAATTATGCCAAAGTGCCAAGTTTTGTAAAAATTGCGCGAGTAGTTTTTAAAAAGTTATCTCTCAAAATTTTAGCTCCTCCATCTTAACTAAATTTGGTATACATTTATTAATATATTTTTATTAAACGTATTTGATTCTCCCTTTCATGTTTCAAAATTTAGGTTCATTCCAAATAAAATTTGCCCATTTTTTATGACTTATTTTTTAAATTCGCATTTATAAATAATTTTTCGAAACAAATTTTGAATTATAACCTGTAAAATTTTTATCATGATCTTAAAACGCATTTCTAGGCACACCTGCAAAAAATAAGAATTTCTTATTCAAAATTTCCTAAGACATACATGAATTAACATATCGGTGCATCTTGAAATTTGGCATATTTATTAGAAGCGATAATAACGCCAAATGTGGTTTAGGCACTTTGTTAAAATTATTGAAAAGTATTAACAATGACCTTTTTCCGCTCTTAGCAATGAAAAAAAGGAAAGGAAAATAGGTTGCCTTAAATTAAGAAGTTCGCCAAGTGAATTAAAAATGCGCGAATATAAATTTTTAAATTTCTGTGTAAATTTCACCAAAAATTGCAAAATTCGACATCGCGGCATAATCTGAGGCCTAGAAACGAAATATGGAAAAACAGATGGTATATTATTTCAGAAAAAAGTCCGGTTTTGTGCCAAATTAACTATGTTAGAAAAATGCTATATACAAATCTAATCTATATCCTAAGTTGCGCTTTCGAGATGTGGAAAATGTAAGTTAAATGTCGACAATCGGTCCATTAGAACCAGAGATACAGAACTACCCCACCCCCTTTTTTGTGCAAGGTGTACTTGTTAATTCGGCTGTAGCAGCGCGATTTTAAGTCTTGAATTGGTTAATACTGTGAATCGCTAGTGAATATGAAATCTGGTTTCCCAATTTTCGGAGGGTTACTGTAGTTTAAGATGCATATTTCTTTGAACTAATATTTGCAGCACGTATTCATTTTTGTAATTTTGAACTAACTACATTTTAAGTTACTATAAATAATTGGTGAGAGCTTAGTACTAAAGTGGCGAATTATAATATTAAAGTTAATAAACGATTGTAAAAAACTTTCAGTTCTGAATATCACTTTTATTTTTTTTTTCCTCCGAATGAGGCTAGACTGCAGATTACGGGCCAGTCGCCAAATGAAGCGAAATCGCGCCAAATCTGGTAACTAATAGTTTTAGATTAAATATGAATCAGTACTTTCCGATCATTTATTGCTCATTTACTGCTTATTACAATTTCTTAAATTTCTTGCCAAAACGTTTTACTAGATTTTGCTACTGTCTCAAAAATGGTATATGATTTTATGAAAAGTTTTAAGATAGCTGATTACATGAAATACATAGCTATTAACTTTCAAATACTTTATCGTTGCTTTTCTTAAACTTCTGTTTTAGATGTTTTTGCAAGTTTACAGGTTGTTTTGATATTTTTGCATGTTTACAGGATTCATTCAAATTCGCAACCATCTGATATGGTGATATGATGAGAAAACGCGCGAAAATAACCGATTTGGCGACTTTTCGAAAATACGCCAAACTGGCCCGTAATATGCAGTTTTACCGAGAAATATTTTGCGTGCGTTACATATTGTATTTCATCTAGATTAATATCGATAATTAAGAACTTTGGAATTCTGTAAAATGTTAGATGACTTTAAAATGTGATTGGGCAACATTAGTTTTGTCCAATGGCTCCAGTTAGTCTAGCGTGTCTACAGAGTCTCCCAAAAGTGTTAAGACACTTAAGAATCTGCGAGAAAACCGCTGTAGCCCGTAATTAAATTTGAATATAAAGCCCAATTTTTTTTTCATATCATCTCCATGCGATTTTGAATAAAACCGAACTTTTCTGATTTTAATACAGTCAAGTACCGAAAATCCACCGACCTGAATTCCGCATTGTCTCTCAAAATATAAACATTGAATTTATAGGTTCCAGAAACCGCAGAATGGAGAATGAAATACCGAAGAAAAAATATTTATCCAACAATGACATCATAATTACCGAATAATAATGATTCTGTATAAAATAAAATCTTAGCCCAGAAGAGGTTTGGATGTTTAATGGATGATGTTTTCAGATGAGGCATATCAGACAAACGATGATGAAATCATTGGCTCTGTTTTGAGCTCGCGATAGTTTAGTACCGTAGAAGTCCAGAAATTCGCAATGCTTGGGACCAGAGGTTGTACGGATTTTAGGATTTTGCGGATTTCAGGACAGAAAAGCCAAATCATAATATTCAGACTAAAACTCGCGATTCTGATACCAACACAGGTAATGAATTTGATAGAAGTGAGAAAATATATTTTAATGAGGGTTTGAACATGACGAAAAATACCTAAAATATTTAGAAAAACAGTGGTGTGTTACATACCAAGAGATTATGACCCTGCAAAAATTTCAAAAAAAAAAAAAAAAACAACTTACTCTGGAGTACCTAAAGTTTTAAAACAAACCTC
>KK112482.1:58401-75460 GCA_000611955.2 Stegodyphus mimosarum
TATTGTATATGTCCTTAATGCTTTAAAATATTCCTGTAATCACTAATATAAATGAATAATATAATATATATATAATAATTTAAGGCATGTAATAAAATAATGTAATAATGTATATTATTGAACATAATAATTTAAGTAAATGCATCTAATATGCCTTATTTATTTTGCGCTTTTAGTCTGAATAGTATGATTTGGCTTTTCTGTTCTGAAATCCGCAAAATCCTAAAATCCACACAACCTCTGGTCCCAAGCACTGCGGATTTCTGGACTTCTACTGTACTAACCTAATTTCTTTTCCTAAAATTGAAAATGTAAGGAGTCTTGAAGGTGAAAGTGAAACGCCGTTTATAGGTTGAAAGTGAGTAAACCCGTAAGGTTGAAAAGTGAAACGCCGTTACTAGTGAACCAACGCAAAATGACAAAACTAAACTAATAGCCTTATGAGCTAACGCCTTTTGGGTTAATAAAAATATTTAGACGGATTCACAAAGCGTGGCATTAATGGCAAATGAATCAGCAATATTACAGAATTTTGAAGTAGATGAAAAAATATTTTTTATTCTAAAGAAGTATGGTATTTTATGAAGATCAAAGATCCAGAGCGCATATTAATTTTAAAAATGCTTATTTAGAACTCATTTAGATAAGATTTAACTTAATTTTCTAAGTTGTAATAATGTACGTTCACCTGAGTTGCATTAATTACTACTGCCCCTAACCTTATTATTCATAAATTGCAGAGAGCGGTTGCACGCAGACCCAAAGCATTAATTATCTGAATGGTTAGGTTATTCAATTTATGTCAAAGTACACGAGGGCTATCTGCCTAAAGGGAGGGATGCCTTCGTGGAGGACTTTCTAAGGGAAACTGGATCGTATACACGTTACACATAGGGAAAACCACGAAAACGCCCATGCAGCCAGCCTGTTCGCGGGATTCGAACCTCGGGACCGAACTACCAGTGTTTAGCGTCTTTATCGCTCGGCCGCTGGTGGGCCCTAATTATCTGAATGCTGCCTAAAGTTTCATTTTTGTATCAATGGTTTTATTATATATGAAATATGATAGCCCTCTTTGTAGCTCATTACAACTTTTGAATGTCGAAATTTTGTGTCCACTCTAAAGTTAACCGGCTTAGCATGTTAAAAAATGAAATTCAGGAATATGACCATGCATCATAGAGTTGACCTTTATACGCAAACTTTTATAGACATTTAATGAAGTATTTATTTGAATTCAATGTACATATTATATTAAATATTTACTATTTTCTTAAGAAAATCCTTCAGACTTGAACTTAGCACTATTTACAAAAATAGCTTAATTGTATATGTTAAAAAACCTGATGTATACACCACATGACTTCCTTGTACGCAATATTAAATTATACGCGTTTTGCATTTCATTTAAACATATTGGATTGAATTGAATCTACTTCATCAATAGCGCGTAAACCACAATAGAATAAATGCACTCTTTAAAATTCACTATATTTGTTTACCATAGCGACATTCTGGCGCTAAATTCACTTAACAGCGTTATTCATTAGTTTTATTCATTTTATAAACTCAGAGTGCACAAAAATTATGTGTATCATCTAATGAATTACCTAATCGTTGTCACATGTTCTTTCAAATACTATAATAAATCTAAAACGATGTGTAAAAGAAATTAAACAAACAAGCAAACAAAAGAGAAACGGCTTTTCACAGACGATTCAGTATTTCTCATTCAATTAACTCAGTTCTCACTTCGCGACAAGGAAAAATTCACAAAAACTCAAAATATTTATATTAAATCTTAAACACTTATTTCCTGGAATAAATTCCAGAATGGATTAAGCATGAATTAATTGGCAATAATAAAAGAAGGCGTTATCTTTGTTCTTGCGAAGCTAATTTTCTCTAGATGGCAACAAATCTAATACTCTACCAAGTTTCAAATGTAAACATATATGTCCGCCATGAGAAAAATGATTCGGCTTAGCCGCACTTAAACAACTTTTAAATTGTTGATAATTCTATAAATTGTGAATGTATATTTACTAAAGGCATAAAAACCTTAACCGGAAGATAATAACATAATTCAACCATTTTTAAAGCAAAAAATGCACAATTTACAAACTTTTAAGAATAAAAAAACTAAGCTCACTGAGTCGAGTAAGAGTTGATATATACATATATATACATAAATTTATATGTATTGTTTAGCTAAAATGCACAATTTACCAGCATATAAGAGTAAAAAAACTGAGCTCGCTGGGCCAAGTAACAGAGTGGATCTGTATATACATAAATTTATATACTTTTGGTGCGGCCGATTACAATCAAAATTCGAGGTGCACATGTACATGGTTATAGGAGTCCTATATACAAAATTTCAACGTTCTGAGGCTACTCGTTTTTACGAGATACATACATACATACGTACGTACGCACAGACGCCACGAAAAAATCTTTTCAGAATCGATTTTAAATCCGTTTTATAATTTTTTCGGGGAAAAGAGTCCTTTGTTCTTTTGTTACGTACGAATGTCACTCAAAAACTCGTTAAATCGCATTCGATAGCGGTCTAAATAGGTATTTTCTTTGGAATATGATACTCGAAATTTTTCGTGATTACAATACTTCCTTTTTACTTCGCACAAGGAAGTAATAAAAAAACCAGGTAATTATTATACCTTTATTGGAACTTTCTGATTATTTGCTCCCCCACGAAAAGTTTTCAACTTTATGAATTTTAGAGAAATGTTTGTTAAGCTATCTTTACCTCGTATAATTTGTATTCTGTTCATAAATAATAATTCTAATTTTTTTTCAAACAAAAGAAATTTTATGCGAGAAAAATAAAAAAAAAAACTCTGTGCAAGATATTTATATTTTTACAACTACTGTTCAGTTGAATATAAAGCATCGAATACAATTGCAGTGAGACAGGCGTAAGGTAGGCGTTGTTTGTATACTATGGAAGAAAAACAGAGAGTTACTCAGCAACTCCTAACTCCAACTTCTTAACCTCCCAACTTAATATACACAGTAGACTCGAAATTACATAAAAAACAGAGAAGTTCTACCTCATGTTGAAACCGGAGATCAGATAATTAGAGGGTACAGATTTATTTAAATTTACTAAGTTTGTTGTGGGGAAAAGTAAAAAGTACGATAGTAGGAAAAAGTAGTAGTAGGAAGTAAAAAGAACGATATAAATAACAATCGTTCGCTTTATCGTTCTTGGTGATCCAAAAATAATTGAAGGTTTTTATCACCAAAAGCAAGTGTTTTCAAAATTTGGCAGCATTTTGAAATTTCGGGAAGTCGCCATTCTGCATTGTTTCACCAAACATAGCAAGACCTGCATCTTTTTAAAGAATTACTTCGATTTAACGGCAAATGATATTTTCTAATCGAACAAAATCATTTGCAGATCAAATCAAAACCATTTTCTTGCGTGTAATTTTATTTCAAATAATTTCACTTTGTGTCGTGAACGCGTCACTGATTTATAAACATTACAACTTGTTAGAGTGAGTAAATTTATCAAACTCTTGCTATAAAGAATTGTAAAGATAATAGCGAGGGAGACTGAAAACAGATATGTTGTTATTTGTTTTTTAGGCTGCTTTTAAGCCATTTTGGAAATTTATTGAATTAAAAAAATGAATAGGATTTTGAATCTATATCTATTCGTTTAATGTTTTACATCTTCATTCACTTAAGGGATTAGGAAATCTTGAAAAATCGCAAAATAGTGATGTAGCACAAAGAAAAGAAAAAAAATCTATTTGGCTTTTTATCTGCAACCTATCGGCGGCTATTTTTCAACATTATATATTTTTTCTCAGTGGAAAGCTATTTTTTGTTAGATAAAATTCTAATCCTTGCGACACCTATAACAAGTGTATTCATAATTCCCTTTTTATAATAATGTATAATGAAAAGAAAGTTCTTTAGTTGGCAAAGTCAAACGCTCGTACTTGACCTCATTTGAAGTTCTGGAGAATTGGAAATCTGTTTGGATGCTTTTGGCGATTTCCTCAAATGTCCATCAAAATTCTCCATCAAGGATTTTCACCCCTTAGGCATTCCTTGATAATAATATATAAACAGTATATTAAAGACAGTATATATTATTATATACATATGTTACTGTGGAACACCGAAATCTGGAGAATGTCGACTTTCACCGGTGAATGTCAACATTCACATAGCCGCTTGGTGTATGTCCGAAATATTTTCCAAATACTCTTCTTTCTGACTTACACCGGTGAATGTCGACATTCACCATGTACTAATGGTGAATGTTGAATATATGAGAATATTATATTTTCTTCTCCGTCATTCAGTCGCGAAAAAACACACAACTACTTAAAACCCACAATACATTCAAAATGAGAAAGGAAAATAATAGAAGTTATATAAAAAAAAAATCTGAACGGTTTCAGATTTTAATTACGTCCAAACGGGCGTTTATTTAACATTTTGTGTGTTACCTTTATTTATTAAATACCATGTTCTTCGCACTTAAACCATAAAATTGATTTCAAGAGCAATATCGCAAACTAATTTTAAATTGAGCATATCTTTAGAAATTTCGGTACACGCTCTCACGCGCCGGAGATAAAAATGTTTTTCTGTACAACGTTGGTATTGCTGGCTTTGAAATCTTTGAGTTTGTTAATGAAAAATTCGTTAAAGTTTTAGAGAATATTGTTACGAATTTCACATTTATTTGGCTATTTATTTAGAACTGTAATTAAAATTCCTTTTTATTTTCCCGTGCAACGCAGACGATTTTTGAAGAGAAAGCTACGTCAAAAAGAAAAAAAAAAATAACCAACAAAGGAACATAAGGACTAAATTGAAAAGTGATACGCCGTTTTTTGTGAAACAACGCAAAACGCCCAAACGAAAGTAATAGTCCTTCGGGACTAAATCCCTTTGGACTAAAAAAACTTACTTAATTATACAGTACGTAGTAAATGAGAATATAAAATAATAGTAATAAAAAACTTACTAAATTATGTGATTCAAATCCGATTCATTGCAACAACTTAAAATATTATGAAACTTTGAATTGCACAAGAGGCCCTTGCTTTTACGACTGCATTTATGGGAAACAACCAGTCGCCTCTCTTTTCGACCTACACCTACGAGTAAATCTGTGATTGTCGACATACACCGGTGAGGGTCCGAATGTACAAGAATGTAATGCAAAATTCGATCTTTCACCGACGTATTTGGCGAATGTTGACATTCTCCGGTGAAAGTCGACATTCTCCAATATCGGTCTTTCACGGTAACATATATAATAATAAAACAGTAAAGACTATCTTAACACTAGAATATGAACAATTATAGAACGTTTGATTTGATTTGATTTGATTTGATTTATGTAATTTTGCGATGAATTACTCCATTGTTTTGAGATTAATTTTGGCATTAATTAATTAATTCCACTATTTTGTGATTCCAATTTTATTTATATAGTTCCATCACTTTACGATTAACTGATTAATTCTACTATTTTGCGATTAACTTTCGAAAAGCACTCGAGAACAATCTAGCTAAAAGGTGGCACAAACAATTGAGAATACACCTTACTTTTACTTGATAAATCCAACTTTCAATCGAAATAACACAGTAACTAGAAGTGCAAACGTACTTTTATTCTTAGACATAATAAAAGACTTAATTAACAGTCAAAATAAAGAAAAATTAACGACAAAATTCTAAAATAAAAATTTTCAGAGGCATTTCAAATAAACATAAGCAGATTTTTACCTCCAAAATTTTAGGATACACCAATGAAATTTTTGTTTAACTACCACTAGATTTTTTTTCTGCTTGCTGCTATCATAATCTAAGTTTGGCCAATTTTATCTTAAACTTTTTCGACTGTTATTTTTGTCTTTTGAAGTTGGTTATGTGAATTTAAAGTCGCAATTTTAAATGGAAAATGGCTCCTCCGAAAGAGACCAGTATTGATGTAAGAAAATTTATATTAAGGTTATTTTAGAAAGGAAAATCTTATCGTGAAATAGCTGAAATCGTCGGTAGAAACCACTCGTGTGTACAGAAAATCATTGGAAGATTCAAAAGCGATAGATTAATTGAAAATAAAAGTGGAAGAGGAAGGAAAAGTATTCTGAGTGATGTAGCCAAAAGGAAAATTTTGAAAAATATCAAGATTGATTCTAAACTAAGTGCAGTCAGATTAGCTGCAGAAACTTCTCGAATAATGTGCAGTAAGTGCTGAAACTGTGAGAAATTTGATTAGACATGCTGGAGTCGAGTAGGTAGAAAAAACCATTTATAAGCTTGCAAAATCAGAAAAACGTTTGGAGTTTGCAAAAACTCATCAGTTGAAGACAGATAACTTTTGGAAGAAAGTTATATTTAGTGATGAAAGTAAATTCAACATTTTTGGAAGTGATGGTCGTCGCACCGTTTGGAGAAAGCCGAACACCGCTTTGGATCCAAAAAATTTACGTTCTACAGTTAAACATGGTAGTGGCTCCGTCATGGTTTGGGGTTGTATGGCTTCAAATGGGGTAGGAAATTTAGTTTTTATAGATGGCATAATGGATCATAAACTTTATATATATATACTCCACAACAATCTTAAAGAAAGTGAAAAAAAATTGGGTTTAGATGGAAATTTTATATTCCAGCACGACAACGACCTCAAACACACGGCACATAATGTCAAAATGTGGTGGCTTTTTCATTGTAAACAGCAACTGAAAACAGAACCACAGTCCCTTGACATCAATGTCATAGAAAATTTGTGAGCCACACTCGAAACAGCGGTCCAAAAACACCAAATTAGGAACAAAGCCCATTTAAAGCAAGTGTTATAAGAAAAATAGGATAAAATATCTCCAGATACCACAAAAATTGGTCGAATCGGTACCAAGGCGTTTGGAGGACATTATAAAAGTCAAAGGACATGCAACCAAACATTGGCACCGTCTTTGTATGTGATATATCACAAAAATTTCATTGGTGTAGCCTTAATTTTTTGAGATAAAGATCTGCCTATGTTTATTTTAAATACTAGTGAAATTTTTAATTTTAGACATTTTTTTGTTGATTTTCGTTATTTTTACTGTAAATTAACCCTTTTGTTACGTGTGAAAATAAAAACACGTTTTCTCTCCTAGTTAATGTGTTATTTCCATTGAAAGTTGGATTTATCAAGTGAAAGTAAGGTGTATACTCAATTGTTTGAGCCACTGTATGTAATTTTGCGATGAATTACTCCATTGTTTTGCGATTAATTTTGGCATTAATTAATTAATTCCACTATTTTGCGATTTCAATTTTATTTATATAGTTCCATCACTTTACGATTAACTAATTAATTCTACTATTTTGCGATTAACTTTCGCAAAGCATTCGAGAACAATCTATCTAAGGGGATATGTGTCTTCGTGGAAGGACTGTCGAAGGAAAACTTTTTTTTTCTGAACGGCGGGCACATTTTTTTTGTCTCCTTTATCGACATTGGCCACTCCTAAAGCCGAAACAGGTGGCCATTTTATTGTGGAGGCACCTAATAGGTGGCCATCGTTACCTCCTATGACAGGAACAGACAATTTACATCGATGCCTTCTCCGGGATCTGAACCCGCGCCCTTTGGTATCACAGTCAGGCTTCCCAAACCACTATACCGTCTGGGCGGCTCGAAGGGGAACTGGCTCGTACACACGTTATACAAGAGAAAACTACGAAAACGCCCATGCAGCTAGCCCGTTTGCTGAGATTCGAACTACCAGTGTTCAGCGACTTTACCCCTTCGTCGCCGGTGGACCATAATTATAGAAGAATAGGATGAAAGTTTAACTTTCGTCTACTATACTGAGCTCTTTATCTGGATCGTTCAATGTTTTTTCTACGCCAAGCAAATTCAAACTTGTAAATTTTCTATGTTTTTGCTCTTGATTTAAATCATATAAAAGTACAATACAGTAGAATGCTTTATTTTATAACACTTGAAATCGTCTCGAATACTCCACTTAATTCAAAAAGTAATAAATAGCAGCTGAAATCAAGCGTTATTATTTTTTCTCTGCGAAAACGAAATTATTCTCTTCACGAAAAAGGGGGGAAAAAGTAAGAAAAGAAAGTCTGAAAGTACCTTAATTTATTAAATATCATGTTCTTCGCACTTAAACCACATAAAATTCAGTTCAACAGCAATATCGCAAAATATTTATAAACAGCAAAACTGCGTATCTTAGACACAGTCTCGCGCGCTGGAGATAGAAACGTTTTTTTTTTTTTTTGTTGTTATTGTTGTTTTCCTTCCCCATACATAGTTGCCATTGCTCTTTTTGAAATCGTTAAGTTTCTTAATCAAAAACACATAAATGCCTTACAAAATATGAAATGGATAATAATACAAATTCCAAGTTCTAAATTTGGGCTTCCAGATGCCCATATTCTGGTGGAGACGTACGTTATTCAAAATTGGATGGCTCTAGGTACCGATGTTTTATCACAATGCGAGAAGCATACATAAATTCATTCAGATTCTTCGTTATTTAATTTCTCTAAATATAACGCAGGGTGATAATATTTCGAGGCAACAATTTGAAAAGTGATTCAGACTTTAAAGTTTTCGACGCAAAATTCCAAAACGACATTAATAGCCCTTCTGGACTAACGCCCTTTGGGCAAAAAAACAAAGTAAGAAAAGAAAATTTAAAAGAATGTTACCTTTATTTATTAACTATCACGTTTTTCGCACTTAAACAACATAAAATTCAATTCAACAGCAATATCACAAAATATTTATAACTAGCAAACCAGTATATTTTTAAAATTTCGGGTACACAGTGCGCAGGTGATAAATAATTTTTTTGGGGGGGGGGACAGGTGCCGTTGCTGGCTTTGAAATCGTTGATTTTGTTAAACAAAAATTATGTAAAGTTTTACAAAATTTGAAACAGATAAAAAAAATTCGAACTTCATAATTCGGTCTTCTAAGTGCCGAATGTTCGGTTGGAGCCCTACGTTATTCAAGATTTGATGCCTCTAGGTACCGTTCTTCTTCACAATGCGAGAAACATTCATGCATTCATACATATTCTTCATTATTTGGTGCCTTAAATGCGAAAATATTTGGTGGCAACCGTTTGAAAATTGAACCATCGCAGAAAATGAAACGACGCAAAATGCCGTTTTGAGACTAAGCCCTTTCGATCTAACGCCCGTTTAGGCTTTAAAAAAAAAATCTGAAAGGTTTCAGAATTTAAATTACGTCCAAAGGGTCGTTTTTTAACGATTTGTGTGTTACCTTTATTTATTAAATATCATGTTCTTCGCACTGAAACCATAAAATTCGATTCAACAGCAATATCGCAAAATAATTGTAAAATGAGTCGATCTTTAGAATTTCCGATACACAGTTACGCGCGCTTTAAATAAAAAGGTTTTTTCCCCCCGTAGAGTCTTGCCATTGCTCGCTTTTAAATCGTTTGAGTTTTTTCATCAAAAATTCTTTAAATTTTTACAGAATATGAAATAGATAATAAAACAAATTCCAAATGTGAGCTTCCAGATGCGCATATTCAGGTGGAACCGTACGCTATTCAAAATTTGGATGGCTCCGTTGTTTTATTACATTGAGAAATTTATATACATTTATGTAGATTCTTCATGATTTAACTCCTTTAAATGCACTGCTGGCCACCCAAATTTCAGCACCAAGAAAGACAAGAGATATCACAACAAAATTTATTTAGTAGATAACATGTTGACCAAGTATCAAAAGATTAAATTTATAGACTTCTGTGATGTGTGATTCATTCTGGAATCAGTAGCTAGAGTAACCGCCACTGTTGAAGATCATCGCTACCACACGCCTCGGTATTGATTCAAAGAGACTTGTTCTAGAGAGAATGTGTTCTTGGGGCACAGCAGACCAAGCAGCTTCCACACGTTGCTAAAGTTGATCTGTGTGGGACCTTGGGATGTAATCTGGGTCAATCGTTCAGCAGCCATGGACCACATGTTTTCTATCGGCGAAACATCCGGAGAGCGAGCCGGTCAGGCAAGCAATTCAATCTGGCGATTGACGAAGAACCCTTGGACAGTGCGTGCCACGTGTGGTCGCGCATTATCTTGTTGAAATATGACTGTGGGCAAGCCCTGAAGGTAAGGAAGGACAACTGGTTCCAGCACCTCGGAAATGTAGCGCTGGCTGTTTAAAATACCGGCAATGCGTACTAGAGGAGTGTGAGAGTGATATCCAATACCGCTCCATACCATAATACCCGGTGCAGAACCAGTGTGGAGGTACATAACGCAGCTGTTCAGCATCCTCTCTCCACGGTGTCTCTAGACTCGAATCCGACCATTGTAGTGTTGCAGACAGAAGCGTTACTCGTCAGTAAAGACAATTTCATTCCATTCTGCCGTCCACATCCTTCTGTCATCGCACCTTTGGCTGCGGAGACGTTTGTGGTTCTGGGAAGCAATGGACGTCTTGCGGATAGACCACTGTGCTGTAAACGGCATCGAATGGTACGCGCAGACACTGGATGATATGTTACAGACTGAATGTGCTGTGCTATGGTTCGCGATGTGACTGAGGGATCCGTCACTGCCATGCGCCCAATGGTCCTGCCATCACGTGAAGTGGTGCACTGAGGTGGATGCGATGGAACACGTCGGTCCGTCGTACCCTCCTGCATCCAACGGTCACATACCCGCATTACAGTTGTTTGGTTTCGTCCAACAGGACTACCGATTACCCTGAAAGATAATCCACACTCTCGGTAGGCCACTATCCTTCCTCTATCGAACTCGGATATTTGATCAAACGATGATCGCTGTTTATTACGAGGCATAATAGATCATTTTTTTGAAAAAAACAATAATTGCCGAACTTGAAATCTTCGAAAACTCCAAGCCTTAAACAGCGCTTTGAAGTGGCGCCACAGGCGCGCGTGATGTGCGTCTGCGAGAAATCTTCGAACTCCAAGCCTTAAACAGCGCTTTGAAGTGGCGCCACAGGCGCGCGTGATGTGCGTCTGCGTTGAAATTCTAATCATTTGCATATCCCACCTCCGCTAATGCATGTTGTAAATTTCATGTTATTTGCATGCTTCCTTCAGGGTGTTGCATTTATGGTGGCCGGCAGTGTTATAATACACGGCTGCAATATTTTGTGGCAACAATTTGAAAAGTGATTTGGACATTTAACGCAAAATCGCAAAACGAAAATAGTAGTCCTTCAGGGACAAAGCCCCTTTGAACTAAAAAGTAGTTGCGAATCGGCGAAGCATGGAAACAGAAGTTTATAAAAGAGAAGTTTCACGTCAGCGTAATAGACTTGTGGCTTGAACTTATACAGAAACTTTAAATACTGATTAATATTGTTTTATTTATTTTTTGTTGTTTTGAGAATGGCAACAAAAAGATTATTCAATTTTTGTTGTTCTTGGAATGGCAACAGTAGGTTGTTGTTGTCATCGTTCTAAAGAGTTGTTCTGAATTTTCTAAAAACGAAATAAAGATTATTTTCGATTTAAAAAGTGGATTAACGTTTTTTCATGAAACGGAATTATAATATAACAAAGAACAACAAAAATTGAATAATCTTTTTGTTGCCATTCTCAAAACAACAAAAAATAAATAAAACAATATTAATCAGTATAGTAAAGAATCTGTATAAGTTCAAGCCACAACAGACTCAATGAATTCAAAATCGTTTGGCCTCAATTTTTCGTTTATATATGTCTACACTCCATCCTAATTAATAAAAATGTTTAATATTTTTGCACGTACATTTTAAATCTCTAAGAGAATTTGTGAGAAAAGTTTGCTTTGAGGTTTGATCTTATTTAGGGATACAGATATATTTTGAAATGTTAATTATTTGCATTATTTTTATTTAGTAGGAATTACGAAATATTCGAATTATTTTCTTTTAATCTGCACCTCAACAATGCTTGATCTAAATTTTGGAATTATTATAGAGACAGGTACTCGTGAATAAATGTTTATAAAAGTAAAAAAAATTGATGTCTTACTTGTGCATCATACGTTTCTCAGAAGAGTATATATTCCAATTTATTCCAAAGGCATGTTATTTATTTCTATTGGAATACAAGCTTAAACGAGTTTTCAAATATGGAGATGGATTCCCCCCCTCCCTCTCTCTCCTAGAAGAGTGGCGATCATGGTGTGGATGAGATTTTCGAATGATGAAGTGTTTATCTTAGCCGGAATTTAGCTGTATAATGACTAAAATGACAGGAAAATGCAACATACTTCTTGTATTTTAACAACGGTATGATTTTTTTCTGAAAAGGATCTAAAACATTCTACGTTTCGTAAATGAACGCTTACGTACATAAACAAAGTTTTTGGTATTGTTCTGTTCACGGCTTCAAACCGGAACTGAACCGAAAAAAAAATATGATTTTTATCTGTTCAATATACTTTTCGTCATTTTGTTAGAACGTTCAGATTAAGAATATTTTCTAATTTAACTTCAACCATAAAATTATCATCTTCACATGTACACTGGGACTGATTTCTTGTACTTTGCTGTTTCGAGTTCACATGAAACTACTTTAAAAAGGCAGATAAATACGTTTAAATGAACTAGAAGTACAAATTCCCAATGAAAAATATCAGTTTAAACAAAGCGACATGTTAAAAGAAAAAAAAAAGCCAAGGTTTTGTTTTTAAATTTTATCCCTTTTTATAGAAAATGCTGTTTCTATTGATAAATTAGCAAATTTATTTATAGGTTAAAAAAATCAGCGAAATAAAGGAAAATCGAGAATACTTTTACAAAAAAATAAATAAATAAAATGAAATAAAATAAAATAATGTACGATATTTAAGGAGTGTTGTTATTGTTACTTATGCTCGCTTGTGTGACGCAGTCAGCTTCAAGCACACAAAATTCCTCTGGGCCAGGAGCACAAATTTACGCCTGTCGTTGGCAACAGCCTTGAGCACCTAACAAGTGATAGTGCGATTTGGCTCAGTTTCTCCCCCAATTTTGATGCAGAGCACCCCGGGGTACGGGTCCGAGGGTCTCCCACCTATCTCTCATTCCACCAAACCACACGAGAGGACTTTCGGCTCGCTGCATATTTGAAATGCCGCCGTGCCGCACCGACACTATGCATTTACAAGCATCCATGCCTTCTTCGGGATTCGAACCCAGGCGCTTCGGTATGGCAGGTAGCGACGCTAACCACTATACCGATTGGGCGGCATCAAGGAGTATTGTACTACAACTAGGTACATACTGCATCATAATTTTACATAAGATGTTTATCATAAATTATCAATTTTTTTAAGTTCTGCCTGATACTTTTTGAAACAAGGAGTTCAAGTTTGAAAAAAAAAACCTTGGGTATATTTTTGTCGTCTAATTGATCTGGGGCTGTGTTCTTTAATTTTTTTATACAAGTCCACCAGCCACTGAGCGGTAAAGACGCTGAACACTGGTAGTTCGATCCGAGGTTCGAATCCTCCGAACGGGCTGGCTACATGGGCGTTTTCTTGGTTTTCTCCGTGTGTAACGTGTATACGAGCCAGTTCCCCTTAAAAAGTCCTCCACGAAGGCATCCCTCCCTTTAGGCAGATAGTACTCGTTTGAAATTAGCTTAGCTGGTATTAAAAACCTTTCAGTTTAATATGATATTTCTGGGCTCGGCTTTGCTGTGTGCAGCCGATTTAGTTTTAGGTAAACTAAAGGAGCTAGTCGATAGACATCTTTACTTATTAGTGGTTGTGATTGGTTACATTCCTTTTTTTTTTTTTTTTGGTTAATTGAAGTAGCCACAATTCACAGGATTTTCGTGAGCACGAAAAGCGTGCACCTATTTTTATTTACACTCATGTCCATAAATTAAGGACAATGCAAAATCAGGCAAAGGAAGTGTTAGAAGCAAAACAAATCTGACTTATTTGTAAAGCTAATTTATTAAACAAAAGATAAAGAGCAAAAAAAGATGCTATATGTTTGATATTATTAAAAAAATTAGCGATTTTTTCTCCCCGGAGCAAATTACAAAAAAAAAAAACCTATTTACAAAAAAACCAATATTACATGGTTGGTATGATTCTTAATACATTGCATGTCTCCCGGACGATGCAATACAGTCCGTACAACGCCTAGGCATGCTGAGTATCAAATTATCGACCTGATCTTGGGGAATATCACACAACTCAAAAAGCAATGCTCTCCGAAGTTCCGGTAGACATGTAGGAGGAGGTTGACGGGCTGGAACTCGTCGGCCAAGCGTGTCCCACACGTGCTCTACTGGATTCCAGTCCGGTGAGAATGCTGGCCAGTCTATACGAGTGATATCCTCCGATTGAAGGCATTCGCTTACGACGTTTGCACGGTGAGGACGGGTGTCATCCATAAACACAAATTGTGCCCCCGTGGCGCCCCGAAACAAACGTACATGTTGTTCCAGAATGACGTCCCGATAGATTTGGCTTGTCGTGGTTCCAATTTGAACATGCAGGTCAGTTCTGAAACCCAGAATAATTCCACCCCAAACGAGCACTCCTGCACAACCGTAACGGTGTCGTTCAATGATGTTTTCTTGGTGGTAACTGGTACCTGGAGATCTCCATAGGAAAGTCCGGCGAGAATCCGACTGCAAGCTAAACCTGGACTCGTCGGAAAACATCACACAAGCCCACTGTTGCGGTGTTAACAATGCATGTTCACTACTCCAGGCTAACTGCAGGCAACAGTGAGTTGCAGTAAGTGAAACGCATCTGACTGGTCTACGAGCATAGAGACCAATCTGCTCTAAGCGTCCGTACACAGTCTGCCTGGAAATTGTCGTACCAGTGGCCGAAGAGAGCCGACGAGACAGGTCTGAGGCTGTGCTCCGCCTGTTTCTTTTGGCAGTAACTGCCAAATACCGGTCCTCGTTCAGCGTCGTAACTCTGGGGCGACCTGTACCGTAACATCTACTCACATGACCATCATCTTGGAATCGTTGCCAAAGCCTGGAGATGACACTCTGGGCAATTCCAAGTTCGTCTGATACTTCCAGTTGGGTACGCCCGCATTCCAGACGGCCGATCATTCTAGCACGTAAAAAATCATCTAAATGCGTCCTTTGTGTCATATTCGGTTATTGCACTGAAATGCTTATAAAGCGCCTGCGAACAATTTTACTTCTTTTCCTGTATTCCTTATATATCACTCTCTTACACTCTCGTCATTGTGACGTACCATCGGTGTGATCTGGTTACTTCCTGAAATTTGCATATGATTCTTGAAGACGTGTGTGGTGATTTTAGAGGTGATATATTTATTTTAGAGTTCGATTTCCGCGTGACTCCGAATTATCCTTAATTTATGGACATGAGTGTAGTTTAAATAAGAAGGTTATTTAAAATCGTGTTCTGCAGTATTTATTTTTAAAGACGCAGCGAAAATTCATTATTTCGTCTTCGACGTAGAGTCAGAGTTGCACGATACCTAAAGGAACACGTAGACTTCACATGACTAAATAAAAACAAACTGTTCCTTCAAATTTCCGATGGAATGGTTAGCATAAATTTAGCTGCTTCTTCGGCAAACGGAAAAAAAGTTAAAAATTGTTGCTCTTGATACTGAAAAAATCAGTAAAAAATTCTGAAATTTTTCAGATTTTAAATTACGTTTAAAGGGGTGTTTTGTTTTAACGTTTTGTGGGTTACCTTTATTTATTAAATATCATGTTCTTCGCACTTAAACCTTCACTTCAAGACCAATATCGCAAAGTAATTTTAAAATGAGCATATCTTTGGAATTTCCGATACACAGTTCCTCGTGCTGGAGATAAAAAGATTTTTTTTTTATCTCCGTACAGTGTTGCTCGCTTTCAAATCGTTGAGTTTCTTAATCAAAACTTCCTTAAAGTTTTACAAAATAGGAAATAGATAATAAAACAAATTCCAAATTTAATCTTGTGGAGTTTCACCCTTTTATTTCTCAGTTCAGTGTTAGAAATCCCTTACACTGAACGAATCATTGCTTGAGTGTGTGAACAGAAACCTAAGACTCAAGAAGAAGGGTTAACTACCCTTTATTTCTCAAAATAAATATGAACACAGTCAGCTCCTAACTCGGAGCGGATAGCAAAGCCTCCACCTGGGCTTGAACGCAAACTAATATGAATTTAAACTTAACTAAAGTTTAAGTAAGAGATATAGCCGAAGCTATCAAGATTCTAAGTATTTGGCCTCTAAACCTCTATTAAGTCGGCGAAGCTAATCAAGAGCATAAAGTATGGCCGCGCGTACTTATAGCTTACACAGAGATGTAGTCAAAGGCAAACGCGCGCGGGTCAAGAACTCGGGCTCTCTAACGAAGTCAATGAAACATCGACTCAAATACTACTCTTACTCATTTGCATTAATCGCCTTTCTGAAAATACATTCTGGTAGGAAATTGTAAGCTGAAGCTAGGAGAGACAAGAAAAGTGCATAAACTTGTAATCTCTACATATAATAAAACAAAGAGTCTGTGTGTGTGTGTCTTTCGTTCGTGTTGCGAGTAAGCTAATAGACCCAGGGCCACGAAATTTGGTACATAGGTGTATATACACAAGAGCCAGTGCACCTCGAAGCGATTTTTTTCGAAATTCGAATTAGAATTTTTTTTATTTTATGTTTTGTGACCAAATCGCGTCATTTTGAGACATAATGGGCTACAGGAAAGCGAGATTTCACTCTAGACATTTCATTTTTACATCGTTGTGAAGCGTAAACACTTAGCTATTTTACGAACTTAAAATAAATTTCGTATTTCAATAAATCGATTAAATACGAATTTATTTAGGAAGGGGAGCTTAACACCTTTTCGGCGGAATTTTTTTAAAAAAAACTTATTTTAAAAAATGTGCCGTTTATTTTCCTTTGATTTTTGGACACGTTGAACTTTAATCCTTTCGACTCCTTTTAAAAAAGGAATTTTGGAAAAATAATATTTTGTATTTTTTAAAAATTTTTAAAATGAAGCTTCCGAATACACTTCTCACATCTCAGATATTTTAAAATGTAGTTTTGGCAACAA
>KK112482.1:75694-113701 GCA_000611955.2 Stegodyphus mimosarum
TAATATTATGTTTTAATTATATATAATTTTAATTATAAAAAAGTTTTGCGTGATATTTTTTAATCTGTTTAAGTTCTTAATCTGTTTATACCATTTGAGTTCTTAAGATTTTGCAAAGGGAAGTTGGTTAATTTGTTTATTAGGAAAATTAATATTTGTATTAAGGGATACTGCTTATTTCGTTGTATGCTTTTTATATGTAATGCATTTTTAACTGAATTTTTTTTTTCCGTTGTTGTTTGTTTCTTTTTCGATAAAATTATTCTTCAGAGTAAAATTCTGTGCAGTTTTCAAATTTAATGTTTGATGTTCTCTTTAAGCATTTTTCTGGTACACTTAAAAGCCAGACGAAGGCTGGCCGCGCAGCGCCTAGTAACTGTTATAAAATTAGAATAAACCTTACAGTCTTCCAGGTGCCCATCTTCGTGTGGAAACGTACGTTATTCAAATTTGAATGGCTCTAGATACCGTTGTTTTATCACAATACGAGTAACATATATACATTTATGCAGATTCTTCATTATTTAATTTCTTTAAATATAATACAGGGCGATGACATTTGGTGGCAACAATTTCAAAAGTAAATCGGGCATTTATAGTGAATCAACGCAAAATGCCAAAACGAAAAGCGTCGTTCTTCAGGGACAAAGCCCGTTTGGACTAATAGTAGTTATAGTTTGATTACTTGTACCTCAGTATTGATATCTTTTACAAAATTCCAGATTCAGGATATCTTTGCTGTGGGCTGAATTCTTTTAAAAGATTATAGAGCATTAGGTCTTTATAAAACATCATCTGTTCTTCAGAACAATATTCCTTGGGAATTATCTCTTTCTACTATGGGAAATTTCTTCTCCTAAAGGAGAATATTATTGTCTGATTCAGGATCATAAAGTAAATCATCAAGTTTCTTTTCCAGCCACAATGTATTTGAAAAATATAACGCAGTAAAGAGAGCGTTTTACACAGTAAAGAAATCTTTGAGATAACCCCGCAAAGGTGAAATTTTGAACTTCACAAAAAGAATTTCAATATAATTGGCATGTTGAAATTTTATGTACAACATCAATACTTTATGTACAACATAAACGGAAATACTACTCCGCCTTCGAAGAATCGAAAGCGGAAATAAAAGGCAAGAAGCAGACAGACACCGCAATGGTCTGATTTCCCGTCTGTACCAATGTGCACGATGACTGAAGGCAAGTCATATCAAAAATGGAAATGTTGCACTGGCGTTGAACTACAGCGACCTTCTCAAGGTCTTCGTCATTGAATGTGTCTTTCACTTTCACATATGGCGTGTGTTTAGAGGAACTGATCATTCTGTGAAATATTCGAAGTTGCTCGCCTTTGCGCCTATGACGTAAGAAGCGGGGAAAACGACTCGTTTGTTGTTCTGAAGCTTATACACGCACGCGTCACCACCACACTTCTCTATGCAATTAAGAATTAAATGTGTTGCTGTATCAAATGAAGTAAAGCGGGTGGATTTTTTTAGATATCTGGGTCGTTAAAGAAAGCATGTGATCTAAGGCATTTTGTGAAGTTTCACTATAAACGGAGTTTGACTTTTCAAATTGTTGCCACCAAATATTATGGCCCTTTATTATATTTAAAGAAATTAAATAATGAAGAATCTGCATAAATGTATGCAATGTCTGTACCTAGAGCCTTCAAATCTTGAACAACGTACGTCTCCACCCGAATATGGGCATCTGTAAGCCCAAAATTTGGAATTTATTTTATTATCTATTTTAATTTTTGTAAAACTTGAAGGACTTTTTGATTAACACTACCGTTTTAAAGCGAAAAATGGCCAATACTGTACGAAAAAAAAAAAGACATTTGACTGTGCATCGGAAATTGTAAAGATGTGCTGCTTTGTTGTTTTTAAATATTTATGATATTGCTGTTGAATTGAGTTTTATAGTTTAAGTACATAGAACATGATACAGTAGAAGTCCAGAAATCCGCAATGCTTGGGACCAGAGGTTGTGTGGATTTTAGGATTTTGCGGATTTCAGGACAGAAAAGCCAAATCATAATATTCAGACTAAAAGTGCAAAATAAATAAGGCATATTAGATACATTGACTTAAATTATTATGTACAATAATATACATTATTACTTTATTTTATTATATGCATTAAATTATATATATATTATATTATTCATTTATATTAGTGATTACAGGAATATGTTAAAGCATTAAGTACATAAACAATAGAGACGTGTAAAAATAAGGGATACTAATAAAGCATAAAACATTTCTATTTTTTTTTACTTTTTTCAAACATTTTTCTGATAGAGGTTTGTTTTAAAACTTTAGGTACTCCAGAGTAAGTTTTTTTTTTTTCTTGTAAATTTCACAGGGTCATAATCTCTTGATGTGTGACACAGCTCTGTTCTAAATATTTTAGGTATTTTTCACCATGTTCCAAACCCTCATTGAAAGATATTTTCTCACTCCTATCAAATTCATTATCTGTGTCTGTGTCGGAATCGTTTTCTTGCTGTGGCGAGTTTAAAACAGAGCCAATGATTTCATCATCGGTTATCTGATATGCCAGTGTTGGCTCATCTGAACACATCATCCATACTGAAAACCTCTTCTGGGTTAAGATCTTTTTTCTGCCACTAACACAGAATCATTATTATTCGGTAATTATGACGTCATTATTGGATAAATATTTTTTCTTCGGTATTTCATTCTCCATTCTGCGGTTTCTGGAACCTATTTTGAGAGGCAATGCGGATTTCAGCAGTTGGCGGATTTCAGGTCGGCGGATTTTCGGTACTTGACTGTATTTGATAAATAAAAGTAACACAATGTTAAAAAACGCTCTTTTGGGAGTAATATAAAATCTGAAAGCTTTCAGATTTTCCTTTTTTTTTTACTGTTCCAAGTCCCATTTTAATTTTTTTCCTCTTCCCAAATATGAATGACTGGATACCTTATAAGGTATTTTCTCCCTCCTTTCTGCATGCTTTTATGGTGTAACGGTAGCACACTCGGCGCATATTCGAGAAGTGCAGGTTCGAGTCCCGGCGAGAACATTGCACATTTTTCATGTCTCCTGCTTTAAAATAATCTAATGCCTCTGCAATCTGTTTCGCGAAATAACCAAAACAGAACGGGATGAAGGTTGCTTTGGAGAAAGCCATCGTTTATTTTAAAGCACTGCTCTGTAATAATGCTTTAATTATTATGATATTGAAAAGCAAAATTAGTTATTTAACTAATATTTGGCTGCCCATTTTAAATGCAGTATTTATACAGGATGGGGGCGAAAATACGTAAAAAAACTGTTTTCGTAGTTCAACATTTTACTAATTTTAACTTTATCTTGTTCATAAGCCTCCTTTTTACAGTACCGCTATATTCTTATCAAAAGGTACATATTAACTGCTGAGGCTCTTTACTGCTCTCAAAGTGCCCCATAGAAAGCAGTAAAACTTTCTACTAGTATCTACAAAATTCTGTTAATTTCTATTGACCTTTACAGTTTTCTATTGATCTCTGTGCGTTTTTATAACTGGCATCAACTGTCACCCGTACAACCACCATCAATGTCAGAACTTTCTGCTGGTTTGTATATTTATATCGACTTTTACTTGTTTTCTTACTTTTCTTTAACTGATTTGGTACCAATATCTATTCATACAAATGCAATCGAAATGGATTATATTATTATTTACGTGTTTCGCCATAATTCACTACAGGGACGGGAGGGATGCCTTCGTGGAGTATTTTTAAAGGAAACTGGCTCGTGTTAACAAGTTACACATGAGGAAAACCACGAAAACACCCATGCAGCTAGCCCGTTCGCGGGATTCGAGCCTCGGACCGAATTACCAGTGTTCAGGGGCTTTACCGCTCGGCCGCTGGTGAGCCAATCGAAAGGGATACCAAATAAATCTTAAACTGGTTTACATGGATTTAGAGGAATTTTCTAACTGACGTCTGTAGTCTTGTAAACAATGAAATTAACACTGGTATCAATAAAACAAAATTCATTTCTATTCTTGTTGTCTACTCAGAATGCACAAAAATTATGTATATCATATGAAGAATTATCTAATCGTTGCTACATGTTCTATTCAAATACTACAATAAATCTAAAAAGATGTATAAAGTAAATTGAACACATAAAAAAGAAACAGTTCTTCACAGACGATACAGCGCCACTTACTTTATGCGCATGCGCTACTCGTAATGCTCTGATTTCGTGACTTCGCAACAAGGCAAAAATACATTAAAACCTCAAAATATCTATATTAAAAATTACGAAGTAAATCTTAAACACTTATTTTCTCAAATAAATTCCAGAATGGATGAAGCATGATTTAATTTGCAATAATAAAAGAAGACGTTATCTTTGTTGTTGGGAAGCTTAGTGTCTCTAAATTGGCTACAAATCCACTATTCTGGTAAGTTTCATATATAAACAAATATGGCTGCTATGGCAAAAAAAATTAGGCTTAGCCGTACATAAACAACTTAAATTGTTGACAATTCTACAAATATACCATGCAGGTTAACTATAGGCATGAAAACCTTAATCGGAAAATAAGAACAACATAATCCAATCATTTTTAAAGCAAAAAAATAGACAGTTTACCAACATATAAAAATAAAAAACTGAGCTCACTGAGGCGAGTAGCCGAGTGGATATATATACATATATCTATATATTTTTGGTTCGGCCGATTGTAACCAAAATGCAAGGTGCACATCTACATGTTATAGCAGTCCTATATACAAAATTTCAACGTTCTCAGGCTACTCATTTTTGAGTTATGCGAGATACATAATACGTACGAACGCACACACGTCACGAAAAAAATCTCTTCAGAATCCATTTTAAATTAGTTTTATAATTTTTTTTGGGGGGGAGGAAAAGAGTCTTTTATTGTGTCCTTTCGTTCAGATATCACGCAAAAACATCGTTAAATTGCATTTGATAGTGGTCAAAACGGATATTTTCGTTGAAATATGATACCCGAAACTTTTCATCTTTACAATACTTCTTTTTACTTCGTACAAGGAAGTAAAAATGCACAATTTACAAACATATAAGAATAAAGAAACTGAGCTTACTGAGCCGAGCAACAGAGTGGATGTATATATATATATATATACATTTATATACTTTTGGTGCGGCCGATTGCAACCAAAATAGGAGGTGCGCATCTACATGTTATAGCAGTTCTATATACAAAATTTCAAAACGTTCTGAGTCTACTCGGTTTTAAGTTATGCGAGATACATGCGCACATACGCACGTACGTATGCACAGACGCCACAAAAATCTTTCTTCAGAATCTATTTTAAATCAGTTTCATAATTTTTTGGGAAAAAAGAGTCCTTTATTCTGCCCTTACGTACAAATGTCACGAAAAAATCGTTAAATTGTTTTCGATAGCGGACAAAATGGATATTTTCGTTGAAATATGATGATACCCGAAATTTTTCGCGATTATAACACTTCCTTTTTACTTCGTACAATGAAGTGAAAAGTATACACTGAACTCTCGTCTCCACCACTCTCCTCTCGCCTCCACCACTTCCCTAAGACGAACAGTATTTCTAAGAACGTAAATAAACAAGGGCATTAAATATGACCTCTTTAAGACCACCAGAGCAACCTGGAAACGTAGGTGGTCGTCTTAGAGAGGTTTCGCGATATATGCTCATTTATTTGTTTTCTAAAACTTTTGTCAGAAGAAATAACAGTAATCTGTACTTACGTATATACACCCACATACGACAAGGTCACGCTAAGGCGACCAACCACGCATCTAAAATTATTGTTTGCGGGTGTTGTCCTTAGAGAGAGCATGTTCTAACACCAATATATACTTATTTTCTAAGAAATACTTTTATATTTTAGAGCTGGTCGTGTTAGGGAGGTTGTTTCCATGAAATGAATCTCTATAAGCCGACTAGCCATACATCTAGAATTTTCTTTGCGAGTGGTCGCCTTAGAGAATATTAAATACCAGCATATACTTATATCCTCAAAAATACTTGTAACTTTTAGAGGTGGTCATCTTAGGGAGGTGGTTTTGCCACGAGTTCGTTCTCTGAACACTCTACACGCACGCATACTTATATACGCATATATCACATTGAGAGTACAAATAAATACCAGTATTGAACATCATCTCTTTAACGCGACCACTTTCATTCACAATTTTCTGAGAGTAAAGCCATTTTTCTCCGTGGAAATGCTGAAGTGGGGAAACAAATTCCCCTCCCCACTGTTTCAGAATTTTTTTTTAATCTAATGGTGGACACTGACGTTATTCGGCATTGGCCACTCCTAAGGCCATTTTACGTGGAGGCACCTAATAGGCGGTCACCGTTGCCTCCTATGAAGGAACGAACAGTTACAACCATGCCTTCTCCGGGATTTGAACCCAGGTCCTTCGGTACCGCAGTAGGCTCCCCTGACTACTATACCGTCTGGACGGCCATCTTTCAGAACCAGAAGTTGCCAAACAAGCAACATGGCGCCTTTCTTGTTAGCGTTGTTATGCTTTCGATGGATGGTATCCTTCATTAATGCAATAAATAATATTTTAAATATATTTTACTGTTTTAGATGCTTATAATGACTTGTGAATACGAAATATCTGCAAGAAAATACCAGTAGACTCTTGCACGTGTAATCGAGTCTAATATTTGAGTGAACTTTGCTGACAGTTGAATAACACACTGGTGAATTAAATTAACAGAAATTGCATACTTTATCGAATTGCATGAAAAGAACTGAACTGAAGGGAAAACCACTGCTTCTAGATAGAAATGCAAATCTTGAAAGGCAAATACGTAAACGGACACGTGTGTGTAGACGGAACGAGCAGAAAAACTGGCTTTATAAATGCGCGTGGTGGGTAAGACGAATTGCGTTCGCTAGCACATCTCGGCGAATTTTTCGGTGTTATCTTGCAGCAATCGGTTAAATTGACATCGGAACAGTAAAAATGAATAACTACCAACGTTCAGATGATGGAATGAGGTGGCGAATTGTGGGGAGGCAATCGCAAATCCAGATATGTAGAGAGTTTAATTTAACGCCCAGCATCCTGTGTAACCTATCGAACCAGTTCCAGGATACTGGATCCATCGAGAGAGAGCCTGGGCAAGGTCGTCCAAGAGCCAAGACGGCCAGAGAAGATCGCTATTTGTCCATTTTAGCGAGGCGTAACAGAGAGGCTACAGCTTCTCAGCTCTCTCGGGACCTGTATGCAACCACGGGAACCTGTCTAACAAAGGTGACTGTTTCCAAAAGTTTGAATGAGAGAGGGTTGTTTGCTAGAAGACCGGCTGTTTGCGTCCCGCTCACGTCTTCGGACAGGAGAGTCCGATTAGCATGGTGCAAGCAGTATAGTGTTTGGAGTACGGAGAATGGGCGACCATTCTGTTCACTGACAAGTCCCGTTTTAGTCAAAACACAGATTCTCGCCGTACCTTCATATGGAGAGAGCTACCTACACTCAAATGTCCGCGAATCAACAATTATGGCGATGGCTATGTAATGGTTTGGGCAGATAACATGTTGGATGGCCGCACTCCTCTTCGCGTCTTTGACAGAGGCTCTATGACTGGTGTGAGGTATAGGGATGAGGTATTGGGGACCTATGTTCGCCTTTTCCGGGGTGCAGTGGGCCCCGAGTTCATCTTACAGGACGATAACGCAAGACGCCACATAGAGCTCTTTTGGTCGACGAATTTCTCGAGAGTGAGGATATTCGCCGGATGGATCGGCCAGCCAGGTCTCCAGACCTCAACCCTATAGAGCATGTCTGGGACGCTCTGTGGAGAACAATTGCAACTCGCAACCCCCTTCCGAGAACCATCCAGGAACTGAAAACAGCTTTGCTGAATGAGTGGGACCAATTGCACACATGCACTGATAAAGTGCCTTATTTCCAGTATGACGTCACACTGCGAGGCCTGTATGGCTGTAAGAGGGGACCATACCGCCTATTAACCCATTTTTGTGTATGTGAGTATGTGTGTATTTTGTATATGTGTTCTGCAACCGCAGTTTCAAACCTTCAAACTCCCATGAGTGGTACACACGAACATGTGTGTCCATTATAAGTGTTGAATATTTATTTTGTTGGTATTATATCAACCTATGTTCACACGAAATTTTATTAAAATCTGTCGAGTAGTTCTGGAGATCGTAGATCAAATATAAAAATTCTCTTAATTTAGTTCACTAGTGCAGTTTGTACTAGTGATGTACTAGTGTAGTTTCGCTAGTGTTCACTAATGGAATTTCTTCGGTGAGAAAAAATTAATGCGTGAACTTGATTATCCATTTTTCACAAGAAGCAATGTGCGTAAAGATTGCAAAGGGTTAATTCCAGACTTGATAATTTGGATCAATGAGCTTACAGCAGATGCACAAACATATTTTTTACATTCTATTGAAAACGTTTTTTTGAAAAGTTTTTTTTATCATAATTTAAAAATACTTTTTAAAGCTTTGTCGATGTAGATGTTTTATCGTTTGACTATAATTTTAAAAAGTTCTTGCGTGATTGCATTCTGAATACTTCTACTACTACTTATATGATGTGGTTGGGCCGAAGGAATGTTTTTTTTGTGTCTTAAAAAATGTGCTAATTATATTTCGCCGGACAAAAGGGTGAGTTTTTTTAAAATGGCATAAACAGTG
Organism: Stegodyphus mimosarum; assembly: GCA_000611955.2. NCBI lineage: Eukaryota > Metazoa > Arthropoda > Arachnida > Araneae > Eresidae > Stegodyphus > Stegodyphus mimosarum. Next base: position 84,394 of record KK112482.1, read on the forward strand.
AAATATTTAATGTGTGCATTACTTTTTGAATGAGATAGGCAAGACTGACAAGCCAAGGATTTTTTTTGCATTACTTTTTGCGTTAAAATTTAAGTTAGGTTAGGTTATTCAATCACGGCAAAGCACACAAGGGCTATCTGCCTAAAGGGAGGGATGCCTTCGTGGAGGACTTTCTAAAGGAAACTGGCTCGTATACACGTTACACATGGAGAAAACCACGAAAACGCCCATGCAGCCAGCCCGTTCGCGGGATTCGAACCTCGGACCGAACTACCAGTGTTCAGCGTCTTTACCGCTCGGCCGCTGGTGGGCGTTAAAATTTAGATGGCCATATGGTAGATTACAGTTTACATTATTTTTTCTTTGGTTCATTTTGTGTACAAGTATGAGACTCGAATCACGTCGTTACATTAAATATTTTGTGCTGTTTTGTTAAAACATATATAATCAAACATTTTATGCATATTTTAATTTTCATCTTTGATGAAAAAATTTTGAAGATTTTTTTTTCATAAATGTCTTTTGAAATAGTTGTGAGTAATGAATAGAGTTTATGGATTTATTAAATGTGCTAAACTTGGAAGTATAAGATGGAAATATGAATAATTTATTTGAGAAAAAATTAACGGAAAGGGAGACCTCATATAATGGTTACTTCCTTAGATGACCATCTTTCACATCGAGACATTTGTCAGCACAGTGAAATACGTGTAACGCGAAAACGCTTAAAACGAAATATCGGTTAACGCGAAATAATACAACGGTCCCGACAAACTACTGTGTATTTTCATGCATTTTTTTCTTTTAACACGAAACGAAAATGGCTTAACACGAAAAGATTTCCCTTCTGGGAATAAACAAAATACGGAAACACCAGCTATGAGGGGCTATTTAAGAGAGGTGTGAAATGAAAGAGAAGTGGTTTCACATATTTCGTAGAAAGAAGGCTAACTTGGCTTTTAAAATATAATCGGAATAGCCTGTGACATGAGCCAATTTTGGTTACCTAAGACTACTTTCACCCTCCACTCCCTACAAACGCCACAATAAAGCATCTCGGTCTCTCATCATTTGGCCTTGGAATTCACGATGTTCAGCGATTGGATCGTTAAAGTTAAATGAGCGATTCTTACGAGAAAAGCATGAGGTTGCAATGATAATTAATAATTGTTCGGCTCACCCTAACGTTGTATTGAAAAATATAAAGCTTACCTTTTTGCCTGTGAATACAACAAGAGTCTTGCAGCCTTGTGATCAAGGGATTATATATATATATGTAACAATAAAATTCCATAATCAAAAGTACACATAAAACCCTAACTTAAATTTCGTCTTTTATTTTTGTTTATGCCCCGGTCACAATTCTAAATGCATGTTCTTTTCATTTTAATGGCGACGATCTCTTATTCGAAAGTACGTGGAATTAAATTCACAGCACCGTAGTCAAGTTGATTTTTCTCGCTTTTTCTACACGTTCAGTTATTGAATGTTCTAGAAATATTTAAAGCGAACTGGATTGACTGACGAGGCTGACGTCATTTCTTGGAAGCTCCGCCTTTCCAGTGATTATAAAAGGACTCGCAAAGGAATATCGGTGACTTAATTTAATTGCATTTCATATACTCAAGAATTCGTGATATGACTAACTATTTTTGTGTTGAGTTTTAAGTGCATTTTTATTATCTCGCAAAGCCAAATTACGGACTTTGTGAAGAGTAATTTGAAATAGCCTTATCGACTATTATTTTTCGTCTTGAAATCGCTTAACAGATTATCCTGCAACATGATTGGTCCATGTGACCCCCACGCCCAAAAAAGGAACAATCGAATTCTATCTAATTAAACAAGAATTACGTAGCATAAAATTCACCTCTCCATAGTTATTAGATCATTATTATGTAGTAGATTGCAATACTATAGGCCTACAAGAGTTATTTACTCTTAAATTAATAAAACTTTGAGTAATACAGCAGTATTTATCAACGAACCAGAACGCGACCTCAGGTTACGTGATTTGATTTTGACTTACTCTCCGTATCTCATGTTCATTTCAGTCACTCAATTCCTCACTGCAAATAGCACGCACCCAGCACCTGCTCAAAAATTTTCGAATGTTTCTACATCTACAAAAGTATATCAATTTATAATTTCATGACTGCCTTCCTGTATGACTTTTGCCACATAGACCATTCTTTCGCCTAAGGGCGCGGTGCTAAGCACCTCTGATTTATCTAAACAAAAGTGAGCGGCCTCCGGCCTTACTTGATATATAGGTTAGAACTCATTAGTAATTGACACCTTGAACCAAAAGTACTATCTTGATCTTGATCTTATCGGTGACTTAAATGCGAAGCATCAAGAATGGACATGCAGGCGCACAAATAGGAATGGAGAAGTTCTTCTGGATTTTATATTAAATTACCCTGTATACTTTTATGCCCCAGTTGAATACACTTATCTCCCTAACAATCCAGGAAGAGGTGATATATTAGATGTGGTTCTTGCTACGACTTGTATACCGATGTGTTTAGAAGTTTTGCAAGATTTAACTTCGGACCATGTTCCTGTTATCATAACTCTGGGTACTACTCAAGTAATTGAAAACAAACTTATGAGTAAAACTGACTGGAATTTAATTAATTATCAGCTCGCTGAGAGCACTCATATCACAGATGATCTCAATACTACGCAAGACATAGAGACTGCTATACACATGATGACGGAAGAGATTAAAGCTGCGTACGCGAATGCCACGGTGAAACTACCATCGCAACAGCACTCTGGGATATTGCCTAAGGAGCTAAGAGAAAAAATCAAGAATAGAAATAGAATGAGAAAACGTTTCAACACAACTCGGGACCCGCAATTAAAAAGACAACTAAATAAATTAAACAGAGAGATTAAAAAGGATATTAGCCTGCATAAAAGAAATATGTGGGAAGATAAAATTATGCAACTTAACGAACCAAACAGTGAATTTTGGGCATTTGCCCGAAGATTGAAACTTAAAAGGACTGTTAACAAACCAATATATCATAATGACAGCATTGCACTGACCAATGCTGATAAAGCGGAGATTCTTGCGCAACATTTATCAGAACAATTTACGCCGCATGAGCAACCAAGCGACCCACAATTTATCTATGATGTAAGACACTTTTTGCAAGACTGGTTAAACGCTCCTACGGTGAGAAATCCCATTCAGAGCACAAATTTATTGGAAGTTAAAGAGATTATTAAACAATTAAGAGTGAAGAAAGCCCCAGGGCATGATGAAGTTACAAATCTAACTATTAAGCACTTACCTGAGAATACTTTAAATAGATATATTGATATACTTAATGCATGTTTAGAGAAATTGTATTTTCCTTCTCGCTGGAAAATTGCAAAGGTGATTTTAATTCCAAAACCAGGAAAGGACAGCACCCGGCCGGATGGTTTCAGACCTATTAGTCTCCTTCCCGGTTTAGGGAAAATATATGAACGAATAATTTTAAGAAGACTACAGCCTCATATGGAGAAACTACCGCCAGAACAGTTCGGTTTCCGTAGTGGTTTATCCACTACTAAGCAACTGGTCAGACTGACGGAGTACATTGGTGAAGCCCTTCATACAAAACACAGTGTCGCCTTACTCATGCTAGACGTGGCGAAAGCTTTCGACCGCGTCTGGCATGAGGGGCTAATATACAAATTAGTACAACTTGATTTTAATAGAGAAATTATAAGGATTATATACTCATTTATCAAGGACAGAAATTTTTATGTTTCAATTGGTTCAGACAGCTCGGATTGTATGAGACTGGGTGCAGGGGTCCCCCAGGGATCAATTCTGGGCCCGGTTCTCTATACATTCTACGTTTCAGATTTTCCCAGGGATAGATTCACGAGACAACAATATCTGGGATGTTACGCGGATGATACCGCCATTGCTACCAGATCACTTAAGGCCGACCTTGCGATACGTGCCCTGCAGAATTACATGCCTGATATTGAAAATTGGTGTACGCGTTGGCGTATATCGATAAATGCGGCAAAATCCGAACTATTAGTTATTAGAAGAAAACAAAGATGTAGAAGACTTAATGAAAAGATTAAATTATTTGGCACTGAGGTACCGTTGGTATCTAAGGCTACATACTTAGGAGTTACACTCAATAATAAGCTAACTTGGAAAGACCATATTAACCGTGTCAGAAGCAAAGCATTAAGTGTAATTACTTGCCTATTCCCACTTATTGGAAGAAATTCAAGCTTAAACTTAGTAAAGAAACCATTTACTAAGCTTAAGCTTGAAGCATTTATATATTGCTGTCATAAGGCCCATTTTCTGTTATGCTTCGCCGGCCTGGGCGGCTTACTCTAAAAAAGATGTTGAAAAACTTCAGATTACGCAAAACAAAGTCTTAAGACTTATCACAAATGCCCATTTCTACGTATCTAATGAGACCTTACACAGAGACCTGAGGATTGAATATGTAAATCATTATTTACATAGAATGAATGCCAACTTCTTTAAATCTGCCTTATTATGTAAACATCTTCAACATTTCCATGTTCTAGACTACGTAGCCTTAGATGAGGATTACAACATCAGGCCATATGCGGCTCACTTACTAAGGGATCTGAATTTCCCAACTTAGTAGTTGTTAGAGCATTGCTTCAACATAACTGAAGTTTAATAAATTGTGTTACTTTCATGTGCACTAGTTAGGACGCAGTCATGTACTAACGCGGCTCTGCCGCAGTCAGGATTTTAGTTAGGACTTCTCTCTACATTGCAGGACTTTGGTTTATTGCAACCTTGCGGTGCAAACGGCATCTTCTTTATACCACATATTTGGTTTTATTTAATTTAAGGAAATTGCACGTCAGGGGCTTTATGCAATACCTCAGTGAGCTGGATAAGTTGCCCATAATTGGCAATATCCCAGCAATAGTTGTCCAGACTAGACTAGACTCATCTGAGTAGTTGTTGCAGTTGTTGTTGTAGCTGTAGCTGAAAAAAAGCGAACTGCTGTTTGTTTACTTAATACTGTTATTGATTGTAGCGATTTCGCTGTGAGATAGAATTATTTTATCTGTTTTGAACTGAGTTTTTGCTAAACGTTTGAGATATTGTGATATTGTGCGAAGATCTGTGAAGAAATATTTCAGCATTTTAATTTATTTCTTGTGGAAAGAATAAAATTTTGTTGTCTTTTTACGACTTGTGCATTCAATATATAACGAACCCGTACGCACGTAACAATACTTATAATTTCGTGTACAAGAGTATGAATGACTATATTTATACTTAGTCACAGAGAATGAATTTTTCCAGTACAAAAGTTAATAATAAACTTTTCTACATCGAGAACTACATAATGTATAAATACCTATTATCTTATATATTTTATTTGTATATAGTTATAAGGTATATCTCCCACATTCTTAGCGTGCCTTCGTGGTGTAATGGTCAGCACAATGAGCCGGTAATTCAGAGGTCCGTGGTTCGATCTCCGGCGAAGGCACTGCATATTTTTCACCTCTCCTGCTTCGTAATAACCTAATGACTCTACATAGTCTGTGGAAGATCATATAGCACTAAATGTGAAATAAGGAATAATATAATATACATTACAGGCTATGAGATATTTCTGTAATTTCCAAATTGTGGGTTGAGAATCGATGTTCGTTGAATCACATACATTTTTGAAAGTTTGTTTCGTTGCGATATAATTTATCACACTTTGTGTATTATTAAGTTTATTACATTTCTATATTGATGTTTTATTTACATTTTTTGTTTAAGTTATCAAAACATTAGGCGAAAAAGCTGGAAATCTCGTATCGATAAAATGGCTTGAAGCAACATACGCAAAATAATTTTAAATGAAACTAATGTTTAATCTGAAAGAATAACTCAGATACCCACAAACGAAGAATAATAATCGCGTAATGAATTACCTGAATTATCAATAAATAGATTTTACGCGCTGATTACATTCCTTTTAAAACTTCTTCAATAATTTTTTCTTTCAATTTGATAGTAGATTTTATGCTTGCCCTTGCTTGAAATTTTATCGAATTTCTTTTTTATTATTGTCACGTCTTATTTAACTGCTTCCTTACTAATACTGCACTTTATATGAATTCTGAATCTTATATATTTTACCAAATTTCTTCGGTCATCTTTTAACTCCTCCTGACATACATCATGGAACGAAGAATGAAACAAACACCATTTTCAATCTATAGGATTTATTAACAAGAACACCTTCAAGAACTCTTTTCACATGCGAAATAAATAAGTAACAATATTTTACAGGGAGGTATTTCAGATACCGAGAGAAAAAATTATAATTATTAGTACACCAGTCCCTTTCCAGTAGCGGCACCATATCCTCCGTATGCACCGGCATCATATCCGCCATATGTTCCGGCTCCGTATGTGCCGGCACCATATCCTCCATATGCACCGGCATCATGTCCGCCATATGCTCCGGCTCCGTATGTGTCGGCACCATATCCTCCATATGCACCGGCATCATATCCGCCATATGCTCCGGCTCCGTATGCGCCAGCGCCATATCCTAAACCAGTTGCTGCACCATCTCCAAGACCATACCCACCATGGGCAACAGGAGCGGCAGCAACAACAGAAGCTGCAACAGCGGCATATCCAACGACAGCAGTGGCAACAGGCGCAATGTGATCGATGGACGGTCCAGCGTAGGGGCTGTTTATGGCAGCTGCAGCGGGGGTGCTATGAGCAGTTCCAGGTTCGTTGGTTTTGACAGCAGCACGGAATCCAAGTTTGTCAGCGACGTAATCTACTCTTCTTGCTCTGCCGTCAATGTCGTGGATGGTATAGGTTCCTTTTTTGTTGCCATAGCCATCACCGACTTCAGCTCTGGAGTTGGAAGCACCGTGTTTATCAACAATATCATAACCAAAAGCATAGCTGCCGTGAGCCTAGAAAAAATGATAGTCATTAATTGTTGCAAATATGTTTAACAGCCCAAAACGTTGTGGAGACATTAGGTATTTTTGAAGCATGAGTCATGAAAAATGAGTAACGCCTTCGCTGGGACTCAAACGACGGACCTCTGGAATACGCGCCCAACGTGCTGACCAGTACACCACGAAGGCATATGAAGAAGGCAGGAGAACCACATTATGACGTTAATGAGATTGTTTAATAGTTTCAACGAAAAATTAGTTGTACTAAGTCACTAATCAATTAAGTGAAATAGCAGGAACTGGTTCTTTGGCAAAAAACGCAAGGGCTATGAGGAAGCGAACGCCCTTTACGGAGGTAATTTTTAACAAAACTGGCTCATATTCACCTAAGAGAAGGGAAAAAAACTATCGTGCAGTCGAGCTGTTGGTCGGTGTTTAATCTCGGGTCGAATAACCAGTGTTCGACAGTTTTGATCGCTGAGGTGAAATATTAAATATGTGGTCAAAATATTAGTCCTTAAAAACAAGCTGAAAAACCTAGCATATCAATAAAAATTTTAAATATCTTAAATAATAGGAACCAAAATTTCTTTCTCAGATAAACTATTATAGTTCTTTAGGTTTAGTTAATAATGTTTTGTGATTTGCATCATAAAGCATTACTTTATTTGAAATGCTTATAACCTAAAGATAAAGAAAATACGTGTTGTTTCTAATCCCCTTGAGGCAGGAAATTCTACACCAAGTCCAAGAGCCCTTGCCGCACAAGTAAATCGCTGTTGTCGTCCTGCTCAGCCGACAGCTATCTCAGGGAGACGCCTATACAATCCAGTAGGTGAACGAGAGAGGCAGGGAGGGAACTCGCACGCGAGGGGAAAGTCTTTTCTTCCTCTTTGAATTTCACGTACCGAAGATGCCCACTTCTGAATCTGTTCATGGCCGTTTGGATAGGCGTAGACCATGGAAGAAATGGACCATGGAAGAAAATATGTAAATTACACGTAATTAATTAAATTGTCGGTAATTGTTATTAATTGAAGAGCTGGTAACTTCTGAATATACTGCAAAATTAGGCTGCGAGATATATCAATTAGATAAATTTCGCCAAAATTATACAAATATTGCCTGCAAAGAAAGTTTCACTTTTATTTTATTTAAGAATCAAAGCATGCAACTTACATCTTGCTGTCTAGATGCTTGGCTGACACCAGTGCTTACAAGGGGCGCTTTGAGGTGGACACTGGCATGAGATGCTGCAAAAGCAGCGCACAAGAATACGACCTAGGAGAAAATGTCTTTCTTAATTCTGGTTTTAACATTATTATTCAAAATCACAAAACGTAAAGTTTTATTACTATTAATAAATTTTAGCCATAAAAATGATATTATTTAGTATACTCTTAGACAAACATAGTTTCTGTATAATGAATGCACTAGCCAGCTAAGCTCTAATTATCTAGCTAGTACTTTGAAATTCCAAAGCGAGTATTGGTAAAAATCTCAACATTTCAAAACAAGTAGCCTCCAAAATAGGCTGTACGGCAGAAATCGTTCGTCTATCTCAGCTAGGAAGTGTCGATGTTTAAAAGATAATCTTGGAAAAGTCATGCTTTTTAAGCCCGAGAGTTCATTCGCTGGTATATATCCCGGGGAGGCTATGTTTGAAAGGTATTCCTATGAATGATAACACAAGTCTGAAAATGTCATTGAGAGAGAGTTTGCTGCGACGATTTTACAGACTGTTACTCTGGATGAGGAAATCGTATGTTGTTCTGCTATAAATACTAAAAAGTGATGCGCGAGTACGAGTTCGTAATAGATTAAATGCACACAGGTCCGATGATAGGTTCAGGAAATTTATTGAATGAAAATAAACATTTCAAATTTCTGGAATTTTTCGCAGAAATACTCGTACAGGTGTCCACAGTATCACATAATACAATCTGTAGTTATGCTTCAAACTACTAAGAACGTTAAACACAACGCAATGCAAAGCGCATCTAAAGAGAAAGCTAACTCGGATATATCTCAATTCACGCGAACTAATAAATCGCAACAAAAATCGCAAGTCATTTCGGTTTGTACAAATGGATAGCGTTATGCCCGTTTTGTTACTTTTTGTTTGTCAATCTTATATATTTTTTTCTCTTTTTAGATTTGGCAGCTGACTATAGAAACAAATTCCGTGTTTTTTGTTTACAACTTGTAGTTTACAGAGATTTTAACATGGGGTACAAAAATAAACATTTTAGACACGTATTTTACGTTTTTACTTTCATAAACAGAAGAGTGCTGCTGTGGCTCAGGAAGAGGTATGTGAAGTGTATGGGTTTATTGCTTAACAAAACGCATGTGTCAGAACTGGTTTAAAAAATTTCGTTCGGGACGTTTTTTACTTGAAGCTGACCAACGTTCTGACTGAACTTTAGAAGCTGATAATGACAAAATTAAAGCCATAATTGAATGGAATCGTCATATAACTGCACGTGAGATTGTCAAAAAGTGTATCATAACGTAGCAACTGAAAGTCACATAAATGTCTTGGACTCGTCAAGAAGTTGGGTTCCACATGAACTGAAAGAAATATTGAACAATAAATCAATATTTGCAATACGTAATGCAATCGACCCTTTTGTCGAAACAAATTATCAGTGATGAAAAATGCATCGTCTACAGTAACATTCCTCTAAAAAAATCATGGTACAAGTATGGCGATTCAGGATAAATCCTATCGAAAGCTAAATTGCATCGGAAAAAGATCATGCCATCAGTTTGGCCAGATTATAAAGATATTGTGCATTCTGAGTTGCTTCCAAACAATCAAATGATGAACTCAGCCACCAACATATGAAACTGGAGGAAGCAATCAAAAAGAAAAGCAAAATCGATTGGCAAATCGCAAAGGAATCGTTTTCCATCACGACAACGCGTGGCTTCATACGTTTGGCAATACGTACGAAATTACTGGAGCTTCGATGGGAAGTGATGTCGTATCCCCTATATCACGGCTTCTTAAACGTTTTTTAGTCACTACCCTTTTTTATCACTGAGATATTTTTCGGGACCCCAGGCCCTCATAATATTTACAAAAGTTTTGTGGGACCCCATAAACATTGCGCAAATCCGATACACCCGTGAGTGAAACTGTCAATTTTTTCACTTGTACCGTAATATACTATTGCAGTTTTAAATCCTTAACTTTAATTTCCAATTTTAAGATAGAGCAATGTGAAAATTTTAAATAAGTTACAAACAAAATGACAGCGCAAAGCAAGTAAAATGAACGTTTATGTTATAAAAAGAATGCGTCGAACCGTTTCCGTTTTTCCTTTGTCTGTATTGTGTTATCTTTATCTATTTTCAGGTACATTGCGTAAAAATATTTGATAATTCTAAAATTATTATAATTGTAAGGTTTTAGTTAAACTAACAAAGTTTTATTTTAATTTGAATCTTTCTATCTCTTCTCATTTTCAACTTCCCGTCAGAAGAAGCGCGCGTTTTCAGCTTTATGCTAATTTGAAGTGGAGCCAAGTTCTATTTAAGCCAGAGGTAGAAACCTCTCAATGTGAGAGAGCTTTTAGTCTCAGATCACGATCACTCTATTCGACGTTCGCCTGACCAGCTAGCAGTTAAATTCTAAGCCATAGTGCTTTTACGTGATTGCTTATTGAAATAAATCCAAGTGCGTCAGTATTAGTAAATCTTGCTACGCACCATTTAGATAGAGGCCAACCTCGCGTATAGCTCTGCGAGCAACAACTATTTAAGTTCAATTTAGCTTTAGTTTAAATATTATTTCATTGTTCATTTTAGACCCAAGTGTGGTCTTTACTTTCTGTATCCCTCCCGAGTTGGGAAGTGGTTTGTAAATAATAGTAATTTAATAAAAGAGGATTTTAAATTCCTTTCAAGTGCAGTTATTCTACCACTGAATCACAGTATCTACCCCAGAACATAGCTGCATTCAGCTCCCTGTTCCAGATCAGGACTTTAAGCTGTTACGAAGATGTTTTCCAAGAATATGCACCGAACACTCAGTCCTGACATAATAAGTTAAAGAAATATCAAAACTGCTAAAATTTTTGGCCACCCCTTGATGCAGGTCCCACGACCCAGAGTTTAAGAAACTCTGCTCTATATAGCACCGATCTTCCACCATCGGATTGCTATTTGTTTCGAAGTTTACAAAAGTTCTTAAATGGTAAACATTGTAGTAGTAATAACGACGACCTCAAACCCCACTTTGTAGAGTTTTTTTGCTGATAAAGACCAGAAGTTCTGTTAGGGGTAGCCGCCAAGCCACTGCAGTGATTAGTGACCCTGACTGCCGTAGCAGAAATGGACCGCCATGGTTGTAACTGTCCATCCCTTCACAGGAGGCAATAGTGGTCAGCTATTAGGTGATTCCATAATGAAATGGCCACCACTTCCAGCCCTTGTAGTGACGGCAACCTAATGGCTATTAAATAGAGCGCATGCCACCCAGCCGATAGAGTGGTTACCGTCGCTGTCGCTGACTGCCATGCCGAAGGGCCCGGATTCGAATCCCGGAGAAGGCAAGGATGATTGTAAATGTATAGCGTTGTCGCGGCATGGCAGCACTTTAAAATGCGGCGAGCCGAAAGTCCTCTCGTGTGGTTTGTGGGAAGGGGAGAAAGGTGGGAGACCTTCGAACCCGTCCTCCCCTGGGTGGGGTTAAAATTGAGGACAGAAGTGAGCTGAATCGCATTGTCACCTATATGATGCTGAAGGAGACGTGCGCCCCTTGCCACGAGGAATTTCGTCGGCTTGGGCTGATGCTACTGCCAGACAAGTGAGCACAGGTAATAACAAATAAAACGCATGGCCATTTAAGAAAAAACAAAGTTCTGTGAACGCGGCATCGTGAAGTTACCAGAAAGGTGGCAAAAAGGGATCGAACAGAATGGAAGATATTTGATTTATTAAAATTCCTTTTTTGTATAGAAAAGGAGGAATTTTATTTAAAACTAAAAAACTAAAATTGCTTTCTTGTCAACCCGGAACGCTTATGCGAGATGCATTCATTTTTTTCCTAAAATTACTGAAATTGAAATTTCATTTAATTGAAATGAATATTTAGATTTTTATGATGCATCTATATCCGCGTGTTTAATAAATTATTTTACATCACTCTCATGCTTTGTCATAGATGTGAAAACACAGCTGATTATTAAAAAACACGTAACTTATATTCTAGATTGTAACTCCTTTTAACATGTTTTTATTTTAGGTTCCATGACTTTTGAAGCACACAGTTAACATTTATAATAATAAACTCTGCAGTTTATGTGTTAAGTAAAAATTAAAGTATAGATAGAGATATACAAGATGTCTATATCTTCTGTAAAGAGTAATTTATTAATTAAGTAATTAAGAGTATATTATCTCCCAATACAAAGTTAGTAGAAGTATCTGAATGGAGCAATCTAGAACCATTGAAAATTGAATCCTGAAAAATTTTTTAAAAAAGAAACTTGAATTTGAATCTTAAAATAGAAATGGAAACTTTGTAATTGATAATTAATCAATCAATCATGAAAAAATATTTAATAAATTAAGTAATTATCGTCATTGATCGGAAATTGGTTGATTTTTCGAGGAGAACAAACCAAGCCTCTTTCAATTAGCAATAATTAATAAATGCGAAGGTGTTTCGTCTTTTACTGAAGTAAAAATTACGAAATCAAATTGTCAATCTGAGTTGAAGCCAAATTTGTAAGTTGAGTTTAATCCAATTACTGAGATGAATGGTATAAATGGCTATAAAGAATTAATTATTAATTCATTATGAATGTTGTAATTCCGTTAATTAATTTTTTAGAAATCTTGAGATATTATTGCCAAATAGAGTAGTAGTGGTGAAAAATATTTCTGGATTTAATTTTCAAAAATATTTCGGAATTTAAAAAAAAATTTCGGGATTCAATTTTCAATGTTTCTGAATTACTTCATTCAAATTACTAACTTTATATTGGGAGATAATGTACTCTTAGTTAATAAATTAGTATTATATTACTTTGCAGCTATTGCGCAAGTATTAGGAAATTTATTACGTTACAATGAATTTCAATTAATTAATTCAATCTTTTATAAAGAGTAGTTATAAAAGATAATCTACCACGGATAGAAGAATTAATGCTTCAACGAGATCCGCTGAGGTTGGAAAATATATAAAACTGTCTATCTATTAGAGTTAAAAGTAGTACTTCGGCATTTAAAAAGTTTTATATTTTAACTTAAGCTGAAATTTAAAATTTAGGGAAAGTTCTGAACAACAATAATATGACACATTGACTGTTTCATAAGTAAATTTGTAAGGTTTTAGTTTAAACTAACAAAGTTTTATGTTATTTTCTCTTTCTTGTAAGTTCTTATTTCAACTTCCCGTTAGAATGAGAGCGCGTTTCAGCTTTATACTAATTTGAAGTGGAGCCAAGTTTGTATTTAAAGGTTAGCGAGGAACTTCTCGGTGTGAGAGAGCTTTTAGTCTCAGATCACTGCGGCTCTGTTCGACGTCCACCTGACCAGCTAATATTTAAGTTCTAAGCATTAGCGCTGTTACGCTATTACTTAGTGAAGTAATCTAAGTGCGTTAGTATTAGCTAAATCTTGCTACGCACCATTGATCGTTTAGCATAGAGGTCAACCTCGCGTTTATAGCTCTGAGAGCAACGACTTCTTAGTTTTCTACTCAACTTTATTTTAAATTATTTGATTGTTCAGTTTAGACCCAAATGCGGTCATTATTTTCTGTTATCCCTTCCGAGTTGGGAAGTGGCTGTAAATAGTGGTTTAATAAAAGGGTAATTTTAAACAATCTTATGTGCAGTTATTCTACCACTTAACCACAGTTATTCTACCACAGAACATAGCTGCATTCAGCTCCCTGTTCGAGATCAAGACTTCGTTACAGTTACGAATATGTTCGCCAAAAGTATGCACAGAACACTCAGTCCTGACAAAATATATAAAAGTGTCTATCTATTACAGTTAAAAGTAGTACTTCGACATTTAAAAAGTTTTATATTTTAACTTAAGCTGAAATTTAAATTTTAGGGACAACAATATGACACTTTGACTGTTTCATAAGTAAATTAAGTCAATAACATTGTTTCATAAGTAAGCCGTAGCTGAAATTTGTAAAAATTAGCCCAAACGTATCATTTTTTCACACACAAAAATAACACTTCCGTAAAAATGTCTAAGAAATATTACATTTTAAATTATCAATGCAAAATATATAAAAATGTTTCAATATTTTTTTGGAATATTAAAATTCCATGTCTCGGTAATTTTTTTCTAAAACGAAAATCAACTGTTTAAATTACAATTCCATAAACAGATTACTTGAGATCATAAGAAACCTTAACTCCCATTTAGAAAAAGTAACATTCTTTTATTTCATTAATTTAGAGGCGTGAAAAAACAATTTCTTACCTTTGCGATCATGATGAGAGTTTGACTGATATGTCTGAATTGGTTTTCGTCTGATACCAACCACCTTTTATACTAACATATGTATAAAAATACAATCAAAAAATTTTCCTTTTCCCCAAAATCCGGTAACGGCCGAAGAGACACTATTCGCCAATATAGTGTCATTGAGTCCTCGTCTCTTTTTGAAGGCAAAGTGGTACGGCCTTGATACTCTGAGTAACGTTTATTTCCTTATAATCTGTAAGGTTAAGTTATACAGATCTTGAACACCGTGATAATTCTGTGTTTTGCCGTTCGCTATTTATTATTTACTTTTATCCTGACAATATTGACAATAATGTAATTTGAATAAGTGTGCAAAATTTAACAAATAAAAAACTGCGGTCATTTATTAGAATATTACATAAAATGTAATTAAGAAATAAGATTAGTTTTAAAAACTGATACATTACTTGCATAATACTTAATGCAAGTACACTCACTTCCAAAAGTTAAGTACGAAGATGTAAAATGCAAAAAAATCAACAAATACTGCTTTGATTGACACAAAATTCGGCAGGAAACTAGCATATATATTTACGCATAAAACAAAATCAATTATTATATACAGATATGAAAACAATATTAAATTTTTGTAAGTTATCAGAGAATGACATACTGGAGACTTAAACAGAATTATGTATCAAGTGAAAATAAACAGCATAAAATGAAAAAAAGGACATTAATAGGGTATGTGACGCCCCCTCATCTGTATACAAAGTTTACACCTTGTGACCACAATTTCAATTAGGTGGTCAACCACCGCAGAATTAAGCAATCGCTATTCTTCTTGTAGAGCAGTGGTGATTTTTCGGTGCACAAAACTGAAAGTTTATTTTTGGTCCCACTCGGCAAAAAGGCACTGAAGGTGCAGAAACTGACTTAATTCACTATACTGCTAAGTTTTAAACATTAACAAATACGAATGCTATGGTAAAAAAAATTACGCTTAGACGCACTTACAACAGCTTTTAAATTGTTGATAATTCTACGACTATACATGCGGATTAACTAAAGGCATGAAAACCTTAACCGGAAGACAAGAACATAATTGAAACATTTTTATATTCTTTCTATAAATATATTTATATACTTTTGGTTGGGTCGATGGAAACCAAAAAGGTGCGCAACTGTATGTTTTAGCAGTCTTACATATACAATTTCAACGTTCTGAGGCTACTGGATTTTCAGTTATGCGAGATACATACAAACATACATACGTGCGCACGACGTACGTAAAGACGCCACGAAAAAGTCTCTTCTCAATCCATTTTAAATCAATTTTATAAATCGTTTTGGGGGGAAAAGAGTTTGTTTTATTCTGTCCTCACGTACAGATGCCGCAAAAACATCGTTAAATTGCATTCGAAAGCGGTCAAAATGGATATTTTTGTTTGAATGTTTGAAATATGATACCCAGAATTTTTCGTGATTACAATACTTCCTTTACTTCGTACAAGGATATAAAAATAAGCCTATTTATTTTGGCATAATGATCAGCCATTTTTAATTATGATTACCAATATGTTTAGACAACTGTCAGTTGCCTAGCTTTGGCTTCAAGATTAGCATGGTTTTCTTTCGTGTATTCTTTACATAAGATTTTCAGAATGACATCTATATTATGAGGCCCGAAATTCTCATATTTTTGGCGGCGGCGAGAGATGGGAGGTGACTGTAACTCGTCACACGAACGTATGAATTAATAAAAGTGGAATTTCTTATTGAGGCGACAATAAAACGAGTATATTTTGAAAATGGAAAGAATCTTTTACAATTTTTTTAGATCTATTATACTTATTTTTATTTTTTCCTTTTTTTTAATTATTTATTAAAGTGGCTCCGCATTTCATGAGAATATATTTCACATTATAAGGTATTTCTCCAGCCTTCTTCGTATGCCTTCGTGGTGTAGTGGTCTGCATGCTCGACGCGTAACCCAGAGGACCGTGGTTCGATTCCCGGCGAAGGCGTTGCTAATTTTTCATGTCTCCTGCTTCGAAATAACCTGATGTCTCTAAACTGGCGCCCGAACTAAAAAGGTGGTGGATGATGATTCTCCACCACCGGGATTTGGCGATTGGGTCCCCCAAAACCCAGTCGCCCTTTAAAAGGGGGAGTATGTTATCAGAACTTAGTGTTCTGTGCATACTCTTTGCAAACATGGTGAATTACTTACAAGGTTCTTATCCTCAAATCCTAAGTCCTGAACTGGAACAGGGAGCGGAAGGTACGCTATGTTCTGATGTAACTGCTGGGCTGGAGAATAACTGCACGTGAAGGGATTTGAAATCCTCTTTTATTCAATCACTATTAAATACAAACCTCCCAATTCGGCAGAGAGACAGAAAGTAAAAGATCACACTTGGGTCGAACTTAACAATCAAATAAACTTAAATGAATTTAAATGTAACTTAAATCAAACTTTGCTTCGCAGAGCAATTCGCGGAGATTGGCCTCTACCGAAAAGGGTGCGTAGCAAGGTGTACTAAATACTACCGCACTTTAATTTGTTTTACAAAGCAATCACGTAGTAAGCACTATGGCTTATAAATTTAAACTGCTAGCTGGTCAGGCGAACGTTGAGCAGCGTGACCGTGATCTGAGGCAAAGCTCTCACACACCGAGAGGTTTCTACCTCTGGCTTAAATAGTGCTTGGCTGAACTTCAAAAATTAGCATAAGCTAAAAACGCGCGCTTCTTCTGACAGGAAGTTGAAGCAGAGAGGAGATAGAAAAGATTTAAATTAAAATAAACTTGGTTAGTTTAACTAAAACCTTACAATGTAAGGTATTTTCCCGCCTTCTTCGCATGCCTTCGTGGTGTAGTGGTCTGCATGCTCGACGCGTAACCGAGAGGTCCGTGGTTCGATTCCCGGTGAAGGCGTTGCTCATTTTTCATGTCTCCTGCTTCGAAATAATCTGATGTCTCTACAAGATCATCAAGAACAATGAGTTCAGTTATAAGGTATTTTCTCCCTCCTTTATGCATGCCTTCGTGATGTAACGGTTAGCACACTCAGCGAGTATTCGAGAGGTCCAAGTTCGAGTCTCAGCGAATGCATTGTTCATTTTTAATGTTTCCTGCTTCAAAATAACCTAACGTCTCTACAGCGGCGCCCGACCTTAAACTACAACAAATTATGTTGCACTAATTTTGGATCAGAGGGAGGCCTTACTGTTCGGACGAAGATGCTCAGAAAGATAGTCACTTAAAAATGTTACATTCATCTAAACATACATACATCTTCTCTTCAGGAATTCCTCCTTCTAGCTACATCCAAAAGGTTCATCCCGTTTTGCGCTTTTAAACTTGCTCTTGACATAAACATCCAATAACAGCTGCATTAGCTTTAGAATTTGAATTTTATGAATGATGGTCTTGCGGATATTATTAAATGAAACTAACCGGGGCCGAGTACACAAAGCAACGGCGGATTTTACTGCCTTGTCTACCAGCTCGTTATCTTTCATGCCTGTATGTCCAAGAAACCAGAATTACAGAATTCGATATCCATATTTCCGTAAACTTAAATTTGGGTTTAGAACTTCAAAAAAATGCAGGATTGCGTG
The DNA here is from genome assembly GCA_000611955.2 of Stegodyphus mimosarum. Classification (NCBI taxonomy): domain Eukaryota; kingdom Metazoa; phylum Arthropoda; class Arachnida; order Araneae; family Eresidae; genus Stegodyphus; species Stegodyphus mimosarum. Next base: position 102,411 of record KK112482.1, read on the forward strand.
GATCGAATTGTTCCACGTAATCCCGCAGTGAAGTTCAAATAAAACCTTTACGTAGAATCAGTAATGAGCAACTGCTTCAATGGCCCCAGTATACTGTAGTTAAATTTTAATTTTCATCTTTATGGAAATTTACGACATTGCTCCACTGAAGGGTCAGTCCTCTTAATTAATTAACTCGTAGAGTCGTTAGATTATTTTGAAGCCGGAGAGTGAAAAATGAGCAGTGCCCTTGGCGGGACTCGAACCTGAACTTCTCGAATACTCATTGAGTGTACTACCGTTACATCACGAAGGCATGAAGACAGTACGGAGGAAATACCTTATATACCACCCCTTTTAAAGGTCGACTGGAGATTAGGGGACCCAGTCAACAAATCCTGGTCTACTACCTTTTTAGTTTGGGCGTCGCTCTAGGAACGTTGGGGTGTTTTTTGGCAGTGGGAGATTTGAAAAATATGCAATGCCCACGCCGAGACTCGAACCTGAACTCTCGAATACTCGCCGAGTGTGCTAACCGTTACACCACAAAGGCATGCATAAAGGAGGGAGAAAATACCTTATAACTGAATACATTGTTCTCCATGATCTGTTATATTGCTTCTTAACTCTATTGGTTATCAAACTCGTTAAATTCGCACGTTTTTTGACAATATTTCTTTCTAATTGGGATTTAATAAGTAAAGGTGTAAAGTTTTAGTTAAACTAGCAAAGTTTTATTTTAATTTAAATCTTTCTATCCCTTCTCATTTTCAACTTCCCGTTAGAAGAAGCGCGCGTTTTCAGCTTTATGCTAATTTGAAGTAGAGCCAAGTTATATTTAAACCAGAGGTAGAAACCTCTCAGTGTGAGAGAGCTTTTAGTCTCAGACCACGATCATTCTATTCGACGTTCTCCTGACCAGCTAGCATTTAAATTCTAAGCCATAGCGCTTTACGTGATTGCTTATTGAAATCCAAGTGCGTCAGTATTAGTAAATCTTGCTACGCATCATTTAGTTAGAGGCCAACCTCGCGTTATAAGCTCTGCGAGCGACGACTATTTAATTTCTATTTAGCTTTAGTTTTAAATTTATCTGATTGTTCATTTTAGACCCAAGTGTGGTGTTTTACTTTCTGTATCCCTTCCGAGTTGGAAAGTGGTTTGTAAATAATAGTGATTTAATAAAAGAGGATTTAAAATCCCTCTCAAGTGCAGTTCTTCTACCACTGAATCACAGCATTCTACCACAGAACATAGCTGCATTCAGCTCCCTGTTCCAGATCAGGACTTAAGGAGTTTCACGAAGATGTTTGCCAAGAATATGCACCGAACACTCAGTCCTGACAAAGGTAACACACAAAATGTTAAAAAAAGCCCCCTTTGGGCGTAATGTAAAATCTGAAAGCTCTTAATTTTTTTTTTGGGGGGGGGTCTCTGTCTCTCTCTTTCTTTCTCTCTCTCTCTATATATATATGACATGGATTCAAAAGATATTGCAACTTTCTGCAATTCTGCAAGTTAGAATCCTTTTTTTCTAACAGACAAATAAAGAATAGGTAGACTTGCTAGGTAGTCTGTTTTATGCATTACGGAATAGTTGCATTTTCTAGAAAATTCTTATAAACAAATGGTATTTTATCGGGATAGGAAGCTATTACAGTTTTGTAGAATAATAATTAATGTGACAGTATATAATTTTTTTTCACATTACGCAGAAGAAAACAAACTTGTCATAATAACGTAATAAACATACGGACCAGTAACACATTACCGGCCTTTATACGAAGTGTCATTCTTCTACAATCTCCAATGCTAAGTGAGTTGAACGGATATCCCTAAGTCACTGCTCAAGGACAATGACTTCTTGTGTTATTTATTAATCTCGTTTATTTCCATAAGGCTTACCTGAACAGGTATCCAGCATGTGTGGATTGATTAGTATATAAAGGTGTATATGGACTGAGAGGATCATTAGCTGTTCTAGCTGTTCTCAACTTCCTTCATCATGTTCGCAAAGGTACGCATTTTTTCTTTATCTCGTTACGTATAGTTGTAAGGTTTTAGTTTAAACTAACAAAATTTTATGTTAATTTCTCTTTCCTATGAGCTCTTATTTCAACTTCCCGTTAGAATGAGCGCGCGTTTCAGCTTTATGCTAATTTGAGGTGGAGCCAAGTTTTGTATTTAAAAGGTTTACAAGGAACTTCTTGCTGTGAGAGAGCTTTTAGTCTCAGATCACTGCGGCTCTGTTCGACGTCCCCCTGACTAGCTAGTATTTAAATTCTAAGCCTTAGCGCTGTTACGCTATTACTTATTGAAGTAATCTAAGTGCGTTAGTATTAGCCAAATCTTGCTACGCTTTTTTTGTTTGTATTTATCTGGAAGCCAAGTTATTACTTACACAATTTTTGAAATAGTGTACATATTACTATGAACTTCCCAACTGCAGTTTCTTGATTGCTTTGTGGATAACTGTGACACAGTGTGCGAATTGCTATGGACACACATAATGGGGTTTGCAAACCGCTAAGGATACGAAGTTATGATGTATCGAAGTAGACTGTTTACGTAAACAATGAACTTAACAAAGTGTGTAAGGTTTTAGTTTAAACTAACAAAGTTTTATGTTAATTTCTATTTCCTGCGAACTCTTATTTCAACTTCCCGTTAGAATGAGTACGCGATTCAGCTTTATGCTAATTTGAAGGAGCCAAGTTTTGTATTTAAAGGTTAGCAAGGAACTTCTCAAGGTGAGAGAGAGCTTTTAGTCTCAGATCACTGCAGCTCTGTTCGACGTTCGCCTGACTAGTTAGTATTTAAGTTCTAAGCCTTAGCGCTGTTACTCTAATACTTATTGAAGTAATCTAAGGGCGTTAGTATTAGTTAAATCTTGCTACGCACCATTGGGCATAGAGGCCAAGCTCGCATTTATAGCTCTGGGAGCAACGACTACTTAATTTCTATTTAATTTTAGTTTAAATTATTTGATTGTTCAGTTTAGACCCAAGTGCGGTCATTATTTTCTGTTATCCCTCCCGAGTTGGGAAGTGGCTGTAAATAGTGGTTTAATGAAACGGGATTTTAAATCCTTCTTACGTGCAGTTATTCTACCACTTAACCACAGTATTCTACCACAGAACATAGCTGCATTCAGCTCCCTGTTCGAGATCAGGACCTTATCACGGTTAAGACCATGTTCGCCAAAAGTATGCACAGACAATTTGTAGAGACATCAGGTATTTTTTTTGGAAGCAGGAGACATGAAAAATATGCAATGCCTTCGCCGGGGATCGAACCACGGACCTCTGAAATACCGGCTCAGTGTGCTGACCATTACACCACGAAGGCACGCTAAGAATGTGGGAGATATACCTTATATACTCCCCTTTTTAAAAGGCGACTAGGGTTTTAGGGGACCTAGTCGCCAAATCCTGGGTGTGGAGAGTCATCATCGACAACCCTTTTAGTTCGGGCGCCACTGTAGAGACATTAGGTATTTTTTTGGAACAAGAGAGATGAAAAATATGCAATGTCTTCGCCGGGGATCGAACCACGGACCTCTGAAATACCGGCTCAGTGTGCTGACCATTACACCACGAAGGCACGCTAAGAATGTTAGAGATATACCTTATAAATTCAGTCCTGACATAGTATTTTATAAAATTTAATTATTGTCTTACGAAAATTATTTTGGCGAAGTTTAGTTTGCTAAACGAATGAAATTTACAGTGGAAAGTAAAATACTGATATCGTTTTAAATGTGGCAGTTATTATCTACTAGCGGAAGTACCCGATGCCAATTAAGTTAGATTGAGAGTAATGCATCTAACAACAAAGAAAATGATACCGCTGTAATCCTTCTCTAATAACAATGCAAAAAATACGATTCATAGTCATAAATGATTCAGTTTGATGCGATATGGATCCCACATAAAAAATTTCCATAGAAAAGCTAATTCTCTCTCATTATATCAGCAACAATGGCACGCCGTTTTTAATGATTTTCGTCTTTCTAATCAAATGGTCGTAAAAGCACAAGTTCCATCCAATGTTTCACCTATATTCAATTTTAGGCTATTAAATGTGGCCAAAAATTTATCATAATTGATCAGAAATCAATAACGCGACCAAACAAACAAACACACAAACAGACATTCGTCTTTATATGTATAAATTTTGTACAACTTTCAAATTTTTGATTAACAAATTCTACGATTTGAGAGAACGGTTGCAACGAAGCAGAGTTTGGAAATAAAGAAATTTTATCGCAAACGCCCGAGACTGTTGACACTTGGAAAAATGAATGCGAAAATTAACACTTTCAGAGTTTTTAATTAATATTTCGGCTTACAGTAGTCGTACGAAGATGGGAACAGTCGAAATGGCTTCTTACGAATTTTTCGAATCGGGAATGTCTGGCAATGCTATTTTTATTTCATCGTAAAACTTAGAAATTTTTTATTAACAAACGCTAGGCTTTGAGAGCGGGCAGTGGCAACAACTTTCGAAATAAAGCAGATTTTGATCTCTAGCTTGCGAGACTCTTGCCACTCGGAAAATGAGGGCGAAAAATTATCGTTTTTCCGAATTTATAATTAATATCTCTGATTTTAGCTTTTTTTTTCCTATTCTTTTTTTTTATTCGAAAAATGTGGATGTAGACCTTTTCCAGGACCCAAACAAGAGTTGTAGAGATTTTCGTGACGATAGCTATAGTACTGACTGATAAGACAAACAAACAGACTTCCTTCTTTATATATATACACTCATGTCCATAAATTAAGGATAATGCAAAATCAGGCAAAGGAAGAGTTAGAAGCAAAACAAATTTGACTTATTTGTAAAGCTTATTTATTAAACAAAAGGTAAAGAGCAAAAAAAGATGCTGTATGTTTGATATTATTAAAAAAATTAGCGAATTTTTCTCCCTGGAGCAAATTACAAAAAACCAATATTACATGGTTGGTATGATTTTAATACATCGTATGTCTCCCAGCCGATGCAATACAGTCTGTACAACGCCTAGGCATGCTGAGTATCAAATTATCCATCTGATCTTGGGGGATATTACACCACTCAAAAAGAAATGCTCTCCGAAGTTCCGGTAGACATGTAGGAGAAGGTTGACGGGCTGCAACTCGTCGGCCAAGCATATCCCACACGTGCTCTACTGTATAGTCCATACGGGTGATATACTCCGATTGAAGGCATTCGCTTACGATGTTTGCACGGTGAGGACGGGCGTTGTCATCCATAAACATAAAATTGTGCGCCCATGGCGACCCGAAACAAACGTACGTGTTGTTTCAGAATTGAACCCAGAATAATTCCACCCCAAACGAGCACTCCTGCACCACCATAACGGTGTCGGTCCATGATGCTTTCTTGGTGGCAACGGGTACCTGGAGCTCTCCATATGAAAGTCCGGCGAGAATAAGACTGCATGCTAAACCTGAACTCGTCGGAAAACATCACACAACCCCACCGTTGCGGTGTCCACAATGCATGCTCTCTACTCCAGGCTAACCGCAGGCGACAGTGAGTTGCAGTAAGTGGAACGCGTCTGACAGGTCTACAAGCATATAGACCAATCTGCCCTAAACGTCTGTACACGGTCTGCCTTGAAATTGTCGTACCAGTGGCCGAAGAGAGCTGGCGAGACAGGTTTGAGGCTGTGCTCTGCCTGTTCCTTTTGGCAGTAACTGCCAAATACCGGTCCTCATTCGGCGTTGTAACTCTGGGGCGACTTGTGCTGTAACGTCTACTCACATTACCATCATCTGGGAATTGTTGCCAAAGCCTGGAGATAACACTCTGGGCAATTCCAAGTTCGTCTGATACTTTCGGTTAGATACGCCCCCATTCCCGACGGCCAATCATCCTACCACGTAAAAAATCATCCAAATGCGCCCTTTGTGTCATAACTATTCGGTTATTGCACTGAAATGCTTATAAAGCGCCTGCGAACCATTTCACTTCTTTGCCTGTATTCCATCACTCTCTTACACTCTCGTCATAGTGACGTACCATCGGTGTCACCTGGTTACTTCCTGAAATTTGCATATGGTTCTTGAAGATGTGTGTAGTGATTTTACAGGTGATATATTTATTTTAGAGTTAGATTTCCGCGTGACTCCGAATTATCCTTAATTTATGGACATGAGAGTATATAGGTTACTTTGTAGCTGTTATTTTTGCTGATATGTAAAACATTTATAAAAGTTAATATTTTCATTTATTAATTCTGCGAGAACATCAAAGAAGGAGAGAGAGGGAACTGTTAAAACTTGCTATTTGCTTAATATTCTCATTATTTAGTGCATTCTCGACGTCTTTGTTTGTTTGTTTCATTTGTTCTTTGCTTGTAGTTCATTTGTTTGGAGTGAATTATACTGTAGTAAAAAGTTTCATTTATTCTCCAGCTTTAATCAGTACCTAAATTAAAAAAAAAGTGATTTTAAAATGAAAATTCTAAAATTTATTTATTAAGACGCTTCTTAACAATTTAAATTAAATACTTAAAGAAATTTCATTAATTAACAATAAGTATTAATTATTATTAAGGAATAAAGATTTCTTTTAAGTTACATCTTCAAATTAATTGTGGGAAATTAATACAACTATGTGTATACACTAGAAATAAACAAAAAGGAAGAATATTTAAAATTACAAGACCATGAGTTTCACATAAAACATGCACATTTATGCTCTATTTCCAATTTGTTCCCAGAATAAAATATTAATCTAATTTATACATTTATAAATTAAAGAAATATTTAAATAAACTCTCTCAGTTGATTAAAAATTTGAGTATGAAGAGGACAAACTGAAATAAATAATGTATGTTCCAGTTTGAATAGAAACTTTTCTCTGCCTCTGAATGGCAACAGCTTGAACTTGAGAACTTGATTTTCAATTTGTTTTGAAGCAATGAGATACATTCCGCAAGAGAAGAAGAGGGAAAAAGTGGTCACATGGTTTAAGAACAACAGTCTCCGCACGTCTCCTAGTGTCTATAGCCGATGTACCACTAAAATTAATTGATTTTTCTAATTTAGAAATTTACATCTATTGTGAAAAATTAAAAAGTGCTCTTGGAAGTTATTTCTCTTTTCTTGATGTTAATAATAAAGGTCTTCTCTTGTTCAAGGAAAAACAAGTTAATAACATTTGTTTTAAAGTAATGCCAGATAGTAAGGTACTTCCAGCAAGCTGTGTTAAGGCAGAAATGAAAAAAACAATTAATTATAAAACGTCTGTGGAAATTTTTGCAGAAAATGAGGTAAGTAAGTTTCATAAATTTTCTTTTATGCACGATACTTACCAATATTCATCTTCGACTTTATTAGGAATATTAAGTGTATATCAATAGTTGAAAAATAAAAGACCTTGAATAATATTTTCCAAACTGTGCAATGTAAATATTTGTTAATAGTTCATGAATACTTGTTCCAAATTATTGAAATAGTTGACTTCATGCAAGATCTGCTTATCTGCAAAAGCATTAACACCAAGCCAATTTTCTCTTATTAATTACAGTGCCATAGAATATGCTACACCACTAAATTTTTATTAATTTCATCACGTTGTGTTTTAATAATGTGGGTGTTATAATCAATACGCATAAATGTAGTATATTTTATCGCGTTCTACTATAAAATAAAGAAATATCTATAACCAAAAAATTATTAAGTTCACAATTAAAATTACAGCGAACTCCATACAATTTTCTTTTTGACATTTATACTCTAATATAAAAAAGACATGTTAATCTGAAGTTACTGCTATCTGTAGATTAAGAATCGGTTATGAACATTTAAATTTCAAGGGGTGCAAATTTATGTATTAATTTTGAACTGTGTATAATATTAATATCACTACCGTCGCATAATTTTAGGGCAACTGTATTTATAACATTCCAGACATTTGAGTCTACCATTTTGAAAACCATCTTGTTGTGCTTGTCAGACTGATAAAATTGTGACTTAAAATTATAATAGTAATTATATTTTTCTTTTCAGTGTAGAACAACAACATACATGAACATTATTTTATGCATTTCTTTCTGCGGTGTACAGAATTATTATTGTAAACGATTCATGAGATTTCAAAAAAGTACTGGAAATAATTTAAAAAATAAAGTTAATTAATACTATATGAAATCAAGTAGATAGCTTTTAAATTTTACTGATAAAACTATAAATGTTTAATGTGTGTTCTGGTTTTAAGATGTACATAGAAATGAGTATCCCAATCCTCTCAGCATGTACTGTAACTTTTTCTACACTGTTTCTTTAGAAACACTTGGCCATCTAAAGTTGTTGCCTTTATATAGGCAAGTGTTATTCTTAAACTGTCAATACCATCTCATATTCTGGTGGCTTGTTGGAATATACTGTTGCCGAATATCCGAATTTTCAACACATCTACCACAGCACAAGCTTGTTTGTTTACAGTAGCAATTCTTACATCACGTGACCTCTGACGTCACCGGAATGTATCTCATTTGAATGCTGCCGATGAGATCTTAGATTAGATTATAGAATTTGTGATTTTCAACTAAATTCGTTCTTAAATTAGATAGGGTATTTTTAATATGGAATTATCATTGAACCAGTGCCTGTAGAATTCCAGATGCTGCTTGTCTTTAATAGAATTATTGTAGAACTTCGGAGACATGTAGTGCCATTTTGTCTATTTGTCTAGCGTACAGTGTGTATAATAATGCTATTATCTGTTTCGCATATGTTACTGTTTTATTTACTATTGGAAGTGATACGAAATGCATTGAATAAATTAACTATTACCCGCCTAGTTGATTCCCTTTAAGTTATTATTATAAGAATTCTAGGAGAAAAATACAATTCTAAGCAGGACCCGAAGAAAATGAATCACATATATTAATAACAATACACTTTTTAAATCCATTAATAGAATGCAGTTTATGCTTGTATGGAAGAACATAAATAGTCAAAAATGTACACACACAAAATGTTTTTGAAATAGCTTCTAAATTGTTATGATTGGGTAATGCGCAGTTAAATGGAAATTCTGAGTGCACATAGGAAAACATCCATAGGATAATTCACTCTTAATAGAGTCGATCAGGGCATATGATAAATGTCATGCATACATTAGAGTTACGAAAACCTTATCTTTTGATACTTTCTTCATGCAGTTTCATTCAAAAAGTCAAAATTTTCAATAAAAGAAACTGCAACAAACTAAAATGGATGCTAGCAACTGTATAATAAACCGAAAGGATAAATTCATGTTTTGCTTTCTAAGAAAAATGAGGCAAATGTGCAGAGATTAGGATTTTTTGGAAGCAGGAAACGTGAAAAATGTGCAATGCCCTTGCCGGGACTCGAACCTGGACCTCTCGAATAAGCGCCGAGTGTGCTACCATTACATCACAATGGCATGCAGAAAGAAGGGAGAAAATACCTAATAAATGTTGTAGGGTTTATATTTATTTTAACTAACATTTATTTTAAGTTAATATTCGTTTCCTGTTTAGCCTTCATTTCCCCCTAGAAATGCCCGTGCCAGAGTATATAAATTGTAGTAGCACGCGCAGTTTATTCAAATTTAGCGGAAGCTAGTTGAATGAAATAGTAGACGAAACCAGAGTGTGAGAGTCTTGCTTCAAGCTAAGCTGGAGATATTGCTCGGTAGAATTTAGATCAGCGCGTATCGGCCTGTGTGCCTAGCTTTGCAGAAGTGCTAGATTTCAACTGTTAAATCAGTAATCTTGCTGAATCTCAGCGATAATTAAAAACGCGGTTAGTTAGGATCTCAGAGCCTCGTCGATAGTTTCATCTAGTTTGTTATTTTCATCTAGTTTGTTATTTTCAGTTTTACCTTACTTTTAGTTGAACCGCCGGGTTGGCGCAGTTTGTGACCGTCGAGTAGACGCAGTTGTAATTTTAAAGGTACAATAAAAGGGTTTCAACCCCTACGCACGTTTTTGTGTGACTCACTATCCCAGTGACTGACAAGTTGGGCCAGCGAGATCTTAATGTAACAAATTACGAATTTCATGCAAAATTTAAAAGTTTGAAACATTAAACGAATTTTATTCATTGCAATGAATCTTCCCTTACCTTTTGCAAACGTCACCTTTTCTAGCTTGCGCAATATGGTACTTCTGTACAAGCTAATTTTCTTTAGAATTTTTGCAAAATTATCTTTTAGAAGTCCTCGGATGGCTTCCCTATTACATAAGCTAACAATTTGCAACCGATTTAAAATAATGGTTTATATAATAGCTTAAAAAGGGAATTAACTAGGATTTATATAATGCGCGTTTTGTATCTGACATTTTACCTTGTTTTAAGCAGATCGTTATTCTCTTCGCTGCTGTGGCAGCTGCAACAGCAAGTGGACTGATGGGAGCCGGATACGGACTTGGACTTGGCAAGGCCATTGTTGCTGCCCCCACTGCAGTGACTTACCAAAGTGCAGTTATGGCTCCAGTTGCCATGGTTGGTAATGGAATGTACGCTGGAGGTCTTGCTGGACACGGAATCGCCGCTGCACCTTTAGCTTATGGAAATGGACTTCTCGGAGCAGGTGTCATTGGTCACGGAATTGCCGCCGCCCCTGTTGCTTACGGAAATGGACTTCTCGGAGCAGGTGCTATTGGTCACGGAATTGCTGCTGCTCCTGTTGCTTACGGAAACGGACTCCTTGGTCTTGGTGGTGCACATGGCAAGGCCATCTTGTAAATATCTTCTACTGTGGATTTGCATCTAAACATTTCTGGAATTAAATTATTAGTTATGTTATAATAAATAATTGCTAAACTGATATTTGTAATTGCTTTCCTTTATTTATTTTACATTTGAGACCTCTTAAAATAGGTTGAATAATCTGAGTAGTGTTAATAGAAAAAGTTTTTTTTACTCCAAAGGGCTTTATCCCTGAAGGACTATTGTTTTCGTTTTCGTTTTGCGTCGGAAACATTAAAAGTCTGTATCACTTTTCAAACTGTTGCCACAAAATTTGCAGCCCTGTATTATATTTGAAGAAATTAAATATTGAAGAATGTGCATAAATGTATGTATGTTTCTCGCATTGTGATCAAACGACGGTACCTAAAGCCATCGAATTTTCAATGCCGTCATCCTGCTGCGAATATAGGCATCTGCAAGACCCAATTTGAAATTTGTTTTATGAACGACTTCATATTTTGTAAAACGTTAACGAATTTTTGATGAACAAACTCGGGGATTTCAAAGCGGGCCATGGCAACTTTGTACAGAAAAAAACATTTTTATCTGCAGCGCGTGAGACTGTGTGTAGGAAAT
>KK112483.1:0-37569 GCA_000611955.2 Stegodyphus mimosarum
ATTTACATGCAGTGTAACTAGAGCTGTGCACATTGAATTAATCACAAATATGTCAACAAAAAAATTTATTTTGTCATTAACGAGATTTTTAGCTAGGAGAGGAAATTGTAAAGTTATCATTTCCGACAACGCTAAGAGCTTCAGAGCCACTAATGAAATTCTGAAAGAATTTGCAAAAATTATAATCGATTCAAAATTAAAAGATTTCATTTCAATAAACGGCATAACTTGGCAATATATTGCGCCTCACGCGCCTTGGTGGGGTGGATTTTATGAAAAGCTTATGAAAAGCATCAAAGAACCTTTAAGAAAGGTTCTCGGAAAGGCTCTTCTTAACTTTGAAGAAATGATGACTATTCTATCAGAAATTGAATTAATTCTAAATCACAGACCTCTTACTTATGTCCACAATGAAATAAAAGAGCCACAAGCTCTCACACCTGCCCATTTCTTGTTTCCAGGGCAAGAAAATGTTTCTTATCCTGTACATTTCGCCGACCTTTTCAGGAATGAACCATTTAACAGGCAGACTTTGACTAGGAGAAAATTGTATCAAACTAACCTTTTGAAACAAATTTGGAAAAAATGGAAGGAGAATTATCTCCTTGAATTACGTTCTGCGCACACTTTTCTAAATCCATCTCCTGAAAGGAATCTTAAAAAGGGTGAGGTTGTATTGCTGGAGGGGTCGACGAAATCAAAATTATTATGGCCCCTTGGAATTATAGAAGAAGTTTATAAAGGTAGAGATGGGTATGTGCGTTCATGTTTGATTCGTACTTCCCAAGGACTTTACCGAAGACCCGTCCAACTGATCTATCCTTTTGAAGTTTAGCAGTTATGTATATTATGTGTTTGTGTCATATAGTATTAATTTGTAATATAATTTTCAGTATTGATTTGTGATTATATGAACATTTATTATTGATATGTAAATTTAGTGTACTCTTAACAGAGTACAGGTGGGGTGTGTTGCAACTTTTATAGTATAGAGGGCGCTGTTACGCCAAACGAATATTGTGTTTACATTATGTAACTGTTCGTTCGCCGTTGCGATGCTGCTGTATTACAGTATATCTTGTTGGTGTTTTATTAAAATATAAACCACAAATGTCGTCATCAATTTTGTGTACCAAACAGGATCAATTAACCACCGATGTGTAAACTCGTCGAAACAAAAGTAGCATTCGTATCAGAATTGTCAATTGTTGTCTTCGCCTTTGGAATTTCGCATTCGTTTCGTAGTTGGTTCTAAATGCCATTATTGAAGTTTGAAATATTTTATGCAACTGATGATTTGCATATCTTGACAATTCCTCAAAAAATGATTCATACAATGAGAGTCCAAATTAGATTAAGCAACATGATGATGGCTATTTATAATAAACTATTTACTGTTTCATTTTTTTCCATCATTGCAATAACTTACAAGTGCTTAAACAGTAAAAACTACATTTTTATTGGCTAATGTTACTTAGATTATATCAGCATGGGATTGAGCGAAAAGAGGAGAGGAGAGGTGGTTAGTGAAGTCAGAAAAGGAGGAAAAAAAAGAAAACTTGCATTACTAAATGTGACATATGGAGAAGAGAAAATAACTAAATTTATATGTATAACTCTAATGTTGTTTATTATTATATTATTAAAATGCAGAAAATATTATACTTATTTGTAAGTGTACTAAAACACCAGAAATTTATTAAAAGCACTAGATCTAACACAAAAGTACAGGAGGTGGTCAAATTGGTCATGGATTAATTGGGAGTCTATTGCACACACAAAATTAACAAATCGAGAAACAGATTTGCAATTTACTACAGAATAATTAAATAGAATTTAAAATTTTATAATTCTAATTTCTCGATTTCTATATACTTTTTTAACATTGACTTGTAGTTTTAACATATATAAAGGGAAAAAAAATGAAAATTCCACGTAGGAAGACATCTAGAATAAATTGGCAGTGTTAAGTGGCTTAATGCTATGGCCAGTTGTAGGCAGGCTAGGTAACAAGACCACTGGTCACATTTAATATTATCAGTTTAATGTCTGTTTTACTACTATTGGCTATGGTAAAACATACAAAGGCTGTCTGCCAAAGGGAAGAGATGTCTTCATTGGTGAACTTTCTAACAGAAGCTGGCATTCACATTATACAGAAAAACATAAAAACATTCATCCAATCTATTAGCCAGGATTTGAATACCAGTTGAACTACCAATGTTCAGTGGCAATAAGGTACTATGAGATAAACTTTTTAAATAAGTAATGACTAAATATGAGCATTTGGAAGACATATAATTTCACTTTTTACACAGGTATCCAATGCAATATGGTAAGAAGGCTGTGTTTAAAAAGAGCATTCCATATAAATATACATTAAATTTCAATCATGTTTCCTTTTCCAAAATAAACGAATAATTTACTTAATACAGGCAAATTTATCAATAAAGTTCATGTACTTTTACATTATAAATTAAATGAACTGCTAAATATTGCTAAAGAAAATTTATGGACATTTATTTCAAAATCAAAATTTGATTCTCTCTATATTAACTTTTTTAAGCTTTCTGTTCCCCCAAAATAAACATGGGATTTGATAAGTTAATCAATATAAAATTAGTCATGCTTAAGAAACGAGAAAAAGGTATCTGTGAGAAAAATTTAATAAAATTCATTTGTATACAAATATGCCACTGAAAATTTGTAAAATTTTACTGATCATAGATATATCTAATGAAGAAATAAGTCTTTAATACATAAAAAATCATTACAAGATCACCAAAATTACTCAATCTCCATCACAGATTTAAACAACGGAAAGAAAAAACAAAGTGCATGTTGTTCAATACCTAAAAAAGAGCTGCGACAAAACTTTTTTCGAAATTATGTACATTTCATCTAATTTTTCTTCAGTATGCTTGTACAAGTTTATAGTGGGGGAAAAAATCACTTTCACATAGTATCACTAAAAGGTAAGACCATTTATATTACTTTTAGTAATTTATTTAACTACATGAAACTATTCTTTTTTTTTAAACTTTTTGTGAGCTTTGGTTAAAATCATTTTGTCTTTCAAACAATGCATTTTATATAAATTTATTATTACTTGCATATTTTTAGCTTGTATTGTTTTTTAAACTTGATTTTGAAAATGGCAAAATGTAAACATTTACAAACAACATGAAAACTACTACTATGCAGATTAAACAAGCTAGATGTTTAATATAAGACTGTCAAGATTTTAATATAGAAGTGAGAATTTTTTTTATTATTATTATATAACATTTAAGGTATATTAAAGAATGGCCCATTCTATATCAATTAAAGCTTGTCTCTCTCAAGGCATGGTGGCAAGAAAGATTTAAAAATGGCCACAGATGACAGATGACAAGATATAAGAGATGATAAATTAATGGTGACAGAAAATAAATGAAACTTCATAAAAATGAAGCTGATATTATACAGAAGATTAGAATGGAGTAAAGGGCATATGGAAAGAATATTTGAAATATGCACGGTGTGTTTCATATATGAATTCAAGTTTAATCTGTAGAGGGAACATAATTGTTAATATCAAACAGTTGTAGTTTTTAGATTGATGCTTTGGAAATGTCTTTATGCACAGAGGAGAAGAAGCTTTTGGTAGGATGATTAAGTGGATGAACCAAACAACAAACATTTTTAGAAGATAAATATTGCTTTAAGTTTCCATCAAATATTTAACATTCAGTCCATTTTAATTTCTTATATAGAATTTTTGCTTTCGCCTATGGGGTATAACTGGTTGCATGTTCACCTAGCAACTGGATTGATCCATGGTTCAAACCCGACAGAGATATAACTGATTTCTTATGTTTCCTTCTCTGAGTAGCTTCTGAATTAAATTATGATGGATGATAATTCATCACTACCTGAATTTGATTGTATGTCTCATCTTCTCCCCAATATTGCTTTAAGTGGAAATAATCTAAAAAAATATTGCCTTCTCTTACACATGTTTTTATAATGTAATTGCCACCATGTCCAGCTAGCAAATGGAAAATTCAGTTATGCTCAGTAAGGGCGTAATTGAATTTCTGATGTTATTTGCACTGAAGGGCTTAATAGACTCTACAACCTAGACTCACTGGACTTCCAGATGTCTAGCGAGGCTTTATTGAAACAAACTATTTTCAAATACTACATAACAAAACTATTTTCAAACACTACAGGAGAAAGGAGCTTCTACTCAAAACTTACCCTAGTTTATGCTAGAACAATTCTGTATAATTAAGCAAAAATAGACTTTTAACATTAAAATTAATTTAGTATTAAAAAAAATTCCTTTTTGCAAAATGCATTATTTCTTAGTTCTTCATTAACTCTACTTACTGAAATTATCTAATAGAGAAAAATGAAAAATGCTCTTAAACATGCATATTGTATTTGCCTGCTTTGCTAATGAAATTTTTTATTATTAAAATTAATTGTAATTAGATATGTTAAATTCTTATAATAATATTAAATTTTCATGATTTTTCATGCATTCATGATTTCAGGTTTCTCACTCAGGTCATTATTGCGTTTGATTTCAGGTTTTTGAAATTTCATTCACCTCTTTCTTTACAGTGAAGAAAAATCTTCCATTTATGCTTTTGATAATTTAGAAAATTGATGATCCCTTTTTAGTCCAAAAGGGCTCTGTCCCTGAAGGATTATAGTTTTCATTTTGCGATTTTGTGTCGGAAATATTTAAAGTCTGAATCACTTTTCAAACTATTGCCACAAAATATTGCAGCCTGTATTACACTTAAAGAAATTAAATAATGAAGAATCTGCATAAGTGTATGTATATTTCTCCAAATGTGATAAAACAATACCTAGAGCCATCCAATTTTTAATAACCTACATTTCCACCCGAATATGCGTATCTGGAAGCCCGAATTTGGAATTTGTTTTATTATCTATTTCATATTTTGTAAAATTTTAACGCATTTTTGATGAACAAACTCAAACGATTTAAAAGCGAGCAATGGCAACACTCTACAGGGGAAAAAAAACAGCTTTTTATCTAAAGTGCACGGAACTACGTATCAGAAATTCTAAAGGCATGGTGGAACTCATTTTAAAATTATTTTCCAATATTGCCGTTGAACTGAATTTTATGGTTTAAGTGCGAAGAACATGATATTTAATAAATAAAGGTAACACACAAAATGTTAAAAAAACGCCCCTTTGGACATAATTTAAAATCTGAAACCTTTTAGAATTTTTTTTAAACTAATTTTATTATCTGAAAATTGAGAAAAGAAAATTATGCAAGTAATTTAATTTCTGAAGAACACGGTTACAGTAAGAACATACCATATGAAAAGTAGTCATGAATAAACTATTGGTAGTTATTACAATATTTTTTCTTTTTTAAAAAAAACCTACATTCTGACAAGAATACATAGTAATATTAATATTATAATACATGGATATTGAGCTGGACACATTGTGCTCCAGGTCAATGATCTTGTAAAGCTACAGGAGCATATCACATTAATGAGTCTTGAAGATAGTTACTAAGAGGGATGTCAAAGGAATGAAGGACAAAGGAGATGAACACAAAACCTGGATCTAAAAGATCAAACACGCCAGCAATAGATATGGCCGCAATGAACTGTAAATAATAGAAGTAAGGTGAAATCAAATGTTTAGAAAGCTTCGTAAGCATGATAACACCTGTCACAACCATGTAGCTTAACAAAGAAGTAGTACAAAATATGTTTCAAATAATTAACAAAAAAAAAAATAAATAACAAAAAATAATAATAATAAAAAAAAATAAATAAATAAAAAATAAAATGGAAGAAATGCGAATACAAACTGAATAAACCGAGCGAAAATAATAAGGGAATATAATTTACCAACAAACTAGTTCTCAGAGGGAAAAAATATGTACAATTGAGGAAGAGAAAAATTATGCAAATATTTCTAAATTTTCAGAACCTAACACTAAAAAAAGCTAGGAAGAAATTATACATAAAAATTTCTCTTCCATATCATTTTACTATCAGAAAAATATGCTGAATAGCTAGAATTTTAAATTACACAACACAGAATATATGAACATGCTTCTCGAAGGCCAGACATTACTTTTAATATTCATTATAAGGGACCCATTTTAAAATATTAATGCCATTAAATTCTTTTCATTTTGCTTAAATTAATAATAAAGTCTAGACTTTAAATTAATATACAAAAATTATACATCCCTTACACTAAATGTGAATTATTCTTTACAGAGAAAAGGATAATGAGTTAAAAACTATATATTCTATGTATATGTGTATACAGAAAGCATTATTTTTCATGCAGAGAGGAAAAGAGGACAACAGAAACTCACCCCGAGGTTCTTCCTTAAAATAGTCAAGCTGAAGACACTGTTTAGCAGAACATCTGAATAAAATAAGAATTATTAATATAAGCAATTAAAAAATACAAAGAAGAAACTTCTTACATAGCAGACAAATATCATAAAATACATCATTATGTTCACAAAAAAGAACAAAAGTAAATATTAAGTAATTTTTTTAAATACAGCACAATATTTTAAGATACTTACAAAATAGCATAGAATGGTATTGCATATCCCTAATAAAAATGTAAATGTATACATTTTGTTACTATTTTAAAATGTAACACTGAAAAATACTATGTGAATCCTCACTCAGGATATACTTTCATCAACAATGAAGATGATGTAATTGAAAAGTTGGAATTCCATATCCAGTTTCTGAAAATATAATTCAGCATTTTCAATACATGAGAGACAGGCAGACAATATTTAATATCTGATATCTTGAAAATCATATAGTATACCATACATATAGTTCAAATGAGAAAATCAGCTATGCCCTCACAAAGATGCAGGATCTTCCAACTGATAACTACATATACTACTAGTTACATCATGAAGGTTAAATCTCTGTATAGTCATCTAAAATATAATACAGTGGGGAAAATGAAAATTCCTTATAGTCTCTCCCATTTAAAGGGAAGGGACGTCAGCTGTCAAATAAAGGTAGTCTCATCCACCATGTATTTGTTGGGGGAAATTTCTAGAAATATTTGGTATTTTTTGTGTCATGAGACATGAAAAATCAGCTGTGCACTCACCGGGATTCGAACTTTGAATTTTCTGTGATTGCTAGATAGATGTGCCCCATTTACACTACAACAGCACACAGTACAGAAAACGAAAATTCCTTATACTTTTCTCACTTGAAGGACATTTGGTGTGCTAGGAGACACAGTCATCAAATTCATATAATGTCAAATTATTGTTCTTCACAGTTTTTGTTGGGCACCAATATATAGAAGTACAATGGAATTTTTTGGAGTAAGGAACATGAGAAATCAACACTTCTCACCTGGATTTCAAATTCCAGATTTTCTACTTTCTAGTTGGATATGCTACAATTTGCCCATGAAAGTAGAAAGGTGAAAATTCCTCATAAAATAAATACCATGTAAATAATCAAGAGATAATTAAAATAATAAAATCAATAAAAATGGTAAACTGACTCACAGAAAGAATGTACATCAAAACTGAGATTAAAGTAAAACAAATAAAATAACACATAGTTGAAAATTCTTCAATCTTTTCAAGCAGCAGCTGAAAAATTTTCAATAGAGCCATATTTCTGAATTATATCCGGGTGATTATCAAAATAAATTCATGAAATAAATAAAAAATGAGTGCACAAATAAAGTAGTTTAAAGTAATATGGCAAGGTCATTAATATTTTAAAAATAATATTGTATGTTCATTATCAATCATCTTAAGAGGGATCATAAGTAGACAATCTACCAGTCTTGGAAGAATTTTTAGGTCACTGAGGAATAAATGTAGTCATTCTGTATAGATTAGTATATATAATGCATATGCTACACTAAAATATCAAACTTATTCCCAAAAGCGTGATGGAAAATGCAAACATCAGGCAGTAAAACTGCATCAAAATATACTGTTGGCTGGTCTTAGTCCTAGCTGCAAGCACATATAGAGGTATGCGGTCACTGATTATGATGCAACCCCACACCATGATAATGCATCTCAGATATCGGTACCTTTACTGGATATTTTCGGGTTGATACGCAGTACCACTCACATACCAGATCAGCTGGCATCTACTGAATGATGACAGACTGAACCTATTGTAATCTGAGAATAGTATGCAAGCCCAGTCAAGTCCAATTGTGATGCTCTTGACACCACTGCAGATGGGTGGTATGGTGCTGTGTGAAAAATAGGACACACACAACAACTCAATATAGCTCTCCTTCTCCCAACATCTAGCTATAGCTTTTTGGGAGATCACTGCCCCACAACCAGCTGAGCTATGATGTGCAAGTTTTCTTTTGTTGAGAGGGCAATGTAGTACCTGCCACTTCTAGGCATCCATCAACATCGGGCATTAGAAAAAAGCAACAAAGTATGATTCTCCAGGAAGACTTTCCATGGACATAAGGAAACTTACATTAGGAACCATTGTGGGAACTAGAAAAAAGAAAAATACTTTGAACATTATCATGCATGCTCTGTCAAGAAAATATGCAGTGTAACACAGAATGTATGTAAATTTTGTAACGTACCCTTGCACAAAGGAAAATTACTTTGAAAGATATCACACTTTAAAACATTACTAAAGTTTTTGTCTTTGATAGAGTATTTTTATTTTTTTAACCCTTTAACAGAAAATGGTTTCGCCACAAAGCAGAAATAATTTTGTATTCTAATTGTAAAATATCACCCACTATGTGGAGACAGTTTGGCGAGGAAACATCCACTTAGGATGCGTTAAACAATGCTAATGAAGATTAAAATGAATTTTTTTTTAAAATTTACCATCAGAATATAATCTACTGTGATGTGACCCTAAATAAATTACACAACATAAAAAATTATCTAAA
The DNA here is from genome assembly GCA_000611955.2 of Stegodyphus mimosarum. Lineage (NCBI taxonomy): Eukaryota > Metazoa > Arthropoda > Arachnida > Araneae > Eresidae > Stegodyphus > Stegodyphus mimosarum. The sequence continues at coordinate 8,944 of KK112483.1, forward strand.
TATAAACTTAAAAAATAGAAAAGCAATTTGGTAAATTAATAAATCTCCAAGAAATGTGAATCAAAGAAATGGTAAAACTATCTAATAACTGATGCAAAACAAGAGTAATTAAAGGTCAAAATTTAAGTTGTTGCACTTTTCTTTTTTATTACTATCAGTACCAGATGGGCACTTTGAATCAGAAAATTGTGTCTCTCTTTCAAATGAAATAAATTTAAATGAAGTGCAGCAAAAAATGTGCATAATATAATAGGCATACAAGAAAATCATGTCATATCATATTTTTTTATGAAACTCTGTTCAGAGCTTCAAATAAAGTATCACTTTGGGTTTATCAGTTGTAGCCAAAATTTAATATGTTGATCTCATTGATATAAAACCCTTAAATACTAAAATTAAAAAGTTTTGGATTATATTTTAATAGAATTTTCCATTTAAAACTGTTAGGCTGCTATCACACGGCCGTTTGTTTCGGAAGGACAACTGTTTGGAACAATTTTTCGGCTTTGTCACGTGATATACAACAGCCAATCACCATAGATCACTTTGGGGTTAACATATAAAGGGGAAACTGGTTCTCTAGTACAAACATGAAGGCTACCAAAATAATGCTATTTTTAGCTTGATGAGGGATTCGAAGCTGATAGCTGATTGGCTGAAAACGAACAACCTGCAATTTTTACCGAACGGAAGGGAAAAATCGCGCGTCTTTCTTTCAATAGTAAACCAGTCAGAAAAGTTGTCTGAAACAGTTGTTCGTGTGAAACAAACGCCGTGTGATATGGGCCTTATGAGTTTCTTGTAAAGTACTACTTCACTTTGTCCAGTTTTACCTGAAATCTAATCAACTCTTTATATGACTACAGAAAGCTTAAATATGGGAAAAAGAAATTTTTGGAACTTTCTTATAAATTACCATAATTTAAATTAAAAAATTTCATACATATACGGACATGAAGGCATCATTTTAAAATTAGTAAAAATGTGTTATAGATATCCTATTTCATGCTTATTTGCTGAAAACTCACTGTCTTGATATTGATTATCTATCAGTATCAAGATAATTATTTCATTTCATTTTATGAAATTTTTCCAGAATTTAGTAGCATTCTTAACTTAAAAAATGGACCACATCTATGAAATGTTCATGTTTCCGTTTCATCGAATTTAAAAATACAATATTCAAACAGATTAATGGAATAAATATTGGCATAAATTATTCCACCTTCAGTGTATCTTTCTCTTTTTCTTTTTATAAGAATTCAATTTTCTACAAAAATGTAAACAAACTGAAAAATTTAATCTTACTGTTAGATACATAGATGACCTTATCACCTTCAATGATTCTGCATTAATTTAAACTGCTAATGTTTATCCTAAATGTTTAAAACTAATATGATTAATAGCAAAATTGATTACTTTGACCTAAAAATTGTTAACTATTAAAAAAAAGGGGGGAAAGGAAGGTTTTTTACTTTCATTCCAATAAACTAATAGAATGGAATTCGAGTCTATCTCAAAAAAAAAATTACTGCCAGCACAGTAATCAACCAGACTGAGAATTAAAAATATTCACACTGATATTGAAGACCTTATTAATCAAGAAATTCATCATCTCCAAGGTACACTTGTTAATAATATATTTCTTCTTAATTTTTCTTCTTATTCATGATAGAAAATACATAAACCAAATTTGGAGGTATTTACTGGATATATAACAATTGTAAATATCCATGTAAATATGTAATTAGTTGCATCTATCTGTATTAGTAAAAATAGCTACTTCTATTCTAAGCCTGTTTTAAGACAAACGAATTTTTTTGGTTATTGACTAATTTCCTTTCCCCAACTTTTTTCTGCTCCCCATTACATGCAAATAACTTATAATTTTAATAAAAATTTAATACTATTAAATTAAAAATACAGTTCTTATCATTATCTTTACCATTTACAAATTTAATTTAAAAAATTATAAATTAATCACTCAAAAATTTTTTTCACGGTTTTAAACAGCTTAATAATATTGAAAATTTTCATCGCTGCAATTACACTCTACACCAGTTTCATTTGTCACATTTGCATGCGCTTTTTACCCAACTTAGTTCATTTCTTGTGTATTTATTTTCCATTTTAACAGATTACAGTCCTACAACCCCAATCGTTTCTTCCCTTCACAATTAATTTCTTTGCAATCTCATGCAATAAGCTTGCTGGACATGAGGAAAGTTTAATTAAATACAGGTCTTTCATTTCCATTTATCATTCAATTTATTTAATTATTTTTTATACTTTTATTTGTATCAAATTTGGGCATATTACCTATTAGATTGTATTTGAATTATATTTTGTTTTATTATTACATATAAAATTTTGCAATATTACCTTTTGATTTGTCCTGTATTTCCTCATTTTGGAAACTTTTTCTTTATGCAGAATTGAATTTAATAAGTATTTTTAGGTAAATTACCTTTAAAAATAATTTTGTCTCATTTCCTTAAATTTTGACTCTTGTTTTGAATCAGTTATTAGACAGTTTTACCATTTCTTCGATTCACATTTCTTGGAGACTTATTAATTTACCAAATTGCTTTTCTATTTTTTTAAGTTTATATTTAGATAATTTTTTTTATGTTATGTAATTTATTTAGGGTCACCTCACAGCAGATTATATTCTGATGGCAAATTAAAAAAAAATAATTTTAATCTTCATTAGCATTCTTTAAAGCATTCTAAGTGGATGTTTCCTTGCCAAGCTCTCTCCACATAGTGGGTGATATTTTACAATTAAAATACAAAATTATTTCTGCTTTGCGGTGAAACCATTTTCTGTTAATGGGTTAAAAAATGAAAATACTTTATCAAAGACAAAAACATTAGTAATGTTTTAAAGTGTGCTATCTTTCAAAGTAATTTTTCTTTGTGCAAGGGTACATTATAAAATTTATATACATTCCGTGTTACACTGCACATTTTCTTGACAGAGCGCACATGATAATGTTGCAAAGTATTTTTCATTTTTCTAGTTATAGCAATTTGATATATGAAATTTCAACATTCTATGGATAATCATTTTTATACGAGATAATTTCATACAAGTTATGCAAGACACACATGTATGTACAGACATCACACCGAAACTAGTCAAAGTCTCAAATACATAATTTCGGCATTTTATAAGAATTGTTTTTTGAGTTATGCAACATATATGTACGTATAGACATCGTGATAGAACTAGTCAAAGTGGATTTAGCAATGGTAAATATGGATATTTCTACTGAAATCTGAAAACCAAAATTTTTCACAATTACAATACTTCCTTTACTTTGTACAATGAAGTAAAAATATTAAGAAATAATCCAAAACTTCTCAAATTTGGTTTTTAAAATAGGCATGCAATTGAGAACAACATATTACATTTATAAGCATTAAATGTATTCTTGGAATTATATGCAATGAGAATAAACTCATTATGGAGACGAGCTTTTGGTATGAAGCAATTAAATGTATTAGCCTCAATCCTGAATTTTATGGTCAATTCTCTTTCAAATAAAATAATGCTGGCACCAAATGTTATTGCTATGTATTATTTTTAAATAAATAATATAGCAAATATAAGAAATATACTGAATATAAAAAGAAATTATGGCAAAACTAAACATTTTCTCTGTAATCCAAAGGTATGCTATTTTTAAAAATTTTGTGATTGCTAACTCAGTGATTTGTGAATTCGAAATACTATGTGGCCAGAGGATATACTATGATCAATGCAATATTTTCAAATCAAAGTATGAGAACTGATGTGTAAATGATAAACCAGAAGTTACAGTTTAGTCAAAACTTGTTGCTATGCTGATGGAAAAAAAATTGCAACACCCAGAAAGACTTGTGTTAGATAAACAAAATTTATTAGGCATCTTTATACATCTGAAAGACGACATCAATTCAAATTTTGTGCTTTGTGCATAAGTGTGGCGCTAGTAGCGCCACTCAGAATTTGCAAATCAGGTTTGCTTTAAATGCGTGCTGTACAGTTTGTGAGCGTTATTTATCTTTGAAATTTGATGTATTGATGTTAGCCAAGAATGCCTTTAAGAAGACAAAGAAGCCATTATCAACACGTCACCAAGTTCGAACGAGGTCGTGTAATAGGGCTACGAGAAGGTGGATTTGCTTTCCGCAATACTGCAGAAAGACTTGGCCGGAATGTATACACTGGGCATCATTGTTGGGAGAAGTGGTCAAATGAAGGTACTGCTTCAAGAAGATTGGGTTCTGGGCGGCCATGTGGAACTACTGAGAAGGAAGAATGCCGTATTCAGCATACAGCTGTGACACATTGTATTGCGTCTGTGCCAGAAATTCCAGCTGCAGTTGGTACCACAGTCACATAATGAAATGTTGCAAATCGGTTGGTTCAAGAACAGCTCTGAGCCAGGTGCCCTGTAAGTGTACATTCTACTGACTCCAAGCCATTGCCATTTGCAACTCCAGTGGTGTCAAACCAGAGCTCATTGGAGGACGGAGTGGAGATCTGTTGTATTTTCTGATGAAAGCAGGTTCTGCCTTGGTCCCATGATAGCTCTGTGTTGGTCAGAAGAAAACCAGGGGAATGCCTGCAACCAAACTGTCTGCAGTCTAGACACACTGGACCTACAACTGGAGTACTCTCGTGGTTATCCCAAAAACACTGACTGCAAATTTGTACGTCAGTCTGGTAATTCATCCTGTAGTGATGCTATTCGTGAACAGCATTCAAAGGGGAGTTTTCCAACAGGATAACATTTGGCCTCATACCGCTGTTGTAACGCAATGTGCTCTACAGAGTATCGACATGTTACCTTGGCCTGCGAGATCACCAGATCTGTCTCCAATTAAGCATGTATGGGATATCACTGGACAACAACTCCAGCATCATCCACAGCCAGCACTGACCATCCCAATATTGACAGAACAAATACAACAGCGTGGAACTCCATACCAGAAAAAGACTTTCAACACCTGTAAGAAACAATGCATGCACGCTTGCATTCAAAATTCTATTATTAGGTTACACTGGCTATTAATGTAACAGACTTTCACATTTGAAATGCATTTTCTCGAGCTTAAATTAACCTGTGATCTTGAAAATTTAATTAATTAAACATGTTAACTAGACAAATGCATTGTCTAAATTTTATTAATCTACAATAATTTTTCCTCGGTGTTGAGATTTTTTTTCTATCAGTGTATTTTGAAAATTCCGTGCCTTAACATGAAACTGGTGGCAGGTCATGTGCTGATCACATTAGATTTCTTTTGATGCATTTAGCAAATATATAAAAATCTTAATGAAGATGATCATTCAAATTTTAGAAGACTTTGATTTTTAATAGTACATGACGCACAATCAAAATTTTTTTAATTGATAATTAATTCGTTACTTCAATTTGACTTTTGTTCATAAATTTAAAAATAATTTCTAGTTAAAAATTTTTGAGTCGCTAGTGGTTTTCTAATAGACAATTTTTTTTTTCATATCACATGAACTAAAATCATTAATTGGCTGCCTACTAACATAACTGCACAAAATGTCCAAAAAATAATTTCATATCTGCATGCATATACACAGATTTATTTTCACCAGAAATATCTTTTTGTACTTTTTAGAAAACATTATTAAATAAATTTTTGAATCTATAAACTGTTCTTATATATTATAATTTTGTATAACACAACAATTAATAACAGACAATATATGTTGCATCGCAATTAAACCTCTTAATGAACTCAACAGAGTTAACTCAGGCAGACTGACCTAAATTACTTCCCTGAACCAAGTAAATACGTTCAAGGATTATTATTATTATTTTTAAATATATAAATACAACAGAATAAATACACTACAGTTTTGAGTTAAAGTACAGAAAGAGGTTAATAGAGGTACAATTAAAATAAAGAATAAAATAATTTGTGCAAAAGAGACCAATTTCTGAATTTTTATTAAAGAATTGGAGGGTTAATAAAATAATTAAATTCTTTGGTAACTGCTATTAAAAATTATTCAGAAATAAGCCATTGTTTCAGATTTACAAAAACAATATTGAAATGCATGTACTTACCTTGCTTTAGGATAGTAAAGAAACATAGCATTTAATAAGTCGATGCACTTTCCAGACTGCTGACAAAAAATTTTCCTAATGTAGTTGTACCTAAGGGGGAAAAATTATAATAGTAACTGAAAATTATTATGGGGCATTACGCACAGAAAATGAGATCTTAAACTAAAAGATTTTTTACAGCATATTTCCAACCTTTCTTTTTTCCTTCCGAAGCAGAAAGGGAATTTAGAATTTTCTTTTTGGCATCAAAGTTATTTAAAATAAAATTATACCACAATCTTAACACAGAATTATCATCATAATACTTTATTATGCACTGTTGTTTTACTTGATTAATTTTACCACCATGCTATATGCACAATAAAACCTTGTTATGCTATTTCTACCTTAGATGTAAAATAAAACACAGCAAAATGAAATAAACGTAATTTCTTTCCATATGGATTGATCAAAAAACATATTGTTGCCTGCTATGAGTTTACTCAGAGATCTCCTAAAATAACTGGGTTAGATTAAGAAAGAAATGTGTGAAATTTATTATTTATTACTTTTACTCCAACTTGAAATAAATAACAGTGTTTATAGAGAAGATAGGCAGCTATAAATAGCTCAAGAATACAGGGATAAGCCAAAATTCTAATTAACACACACCTTAAGGAATGTCACAGCTCATCATAATTGCTCACAGAGCAAAGTTTTGAGCAGTAAATAGGCAGAAAATTAATCAGTGTAAAATAGATAAGAATTTTTTCAGCTGACCACTCTCAGCATTATATTTATGGCATTGCTAGAGAAGAAGGAAAGCCAGTTTTGGAAATTCTTTGAAAACATATTCTAAGGATTTTGAAAATGTGTTTACTGGAAGCTTCCAGAATGTCACCAACATCTGACAGAAATGTTTTCCCCTACTCTCTATTCAGCATTCACATTATCTAAACAATTCGGATGTCAGTTGGTATAAAATTTAAAAATCTACAACAGTAATACATGTAATAAATATATGCAATCATAATAATTAACCACAAATCAACAATTAAACAAACATAAAATTACTAAAAATGTATTAAACAAGTAAATAAAGAATGAAAAAATACATAACAAATAAAAAAATATATAGAAACAAAAGAATGCAAACAAATAAAACCCAAATATTTATAAAACTATTAACAATATACAACATGGACATTCACTGCATTAGAAAAGCCAGTTTGGGAACAACTAAAATATGCATATTTGAAAGTATTATAAAGCAGTTTTCTTACAGTCTGATTAGCCAGAAATGATGTTGAATATTGGACATTCTTCTTTTGCACTGGGAATGGGGAAGGGTAAAATCTTTTCTTCCCAGTTTTGAGCAGTTTATTACCACATTAAAATATTTAGTATACATTAAATGAGTAGTTTATTTACCACATTAAAATATTGAAATTTATCAGAATATAAAAAACAGGGAACACAAGTACACAATTTGTAGTACAAATCTGGATTTTCTTTTTGAAATTAAATTATTTCTTATAAGCATTAAAAAAAACTTATTTGTAATTTTAACATTGATTGTTCCAATCAGAGTTTTAATTTACTTTATTATGATTGAAAATTTCTTATGTCTGAATTTTTTAATGAAAATTGTATAATTGAAACTTCTGACAAAAATTAAGTAATGAGTAATAACAAAAATAACTAATGGACATATGAATTAAATTAATATATTTTTGGGGGATAAAGTGGCAGGGAATTTTAAAAAATTGGAAGAAGAGTCCAATTCATTACTTCCATGCTGTAATATAACATAGCAAAATCCTGTCTGAGAATATGGAGACATTAAAAATCAAGTGCATGCATAAGATTTGTTTTGAATATTTAATATTTTACCAATTAACAATTTTAAAAAGTCAATACATCTTATTTAATTTCAAATATTTACCTTTTATTGGAATTGATATTCAAATGTATTTACAATCTAAATTAATCTATGAGACATTAAATGGAAGTTTTTCTTACAACTGAATTAAACTACAAAATAAATTGTGTAGTTAGCTAATCATGATAATTTTCATATAAGTAATAAGTTTCACCTTAATTTTATCTCCTTAAAATACACTGTTTATCATAAATTAAGGGAAAATCACAAAAATAGAGGTAACTCCCTCAAAAATATGCTAAATCGTGTAAAATTTGAATATGTCGCCAAGTAAGAGTAGCTGAATAAAACTGCAATATGGCATTGTTATATGTTTATATGCAAATTAGTGGATGCATATTATTATATGCAATATGCAAATTAGTGGCACTGCACTCAAAATACATCATCTGCAAGAAGCATAAAAGTCCACGTTTGAGAGCACGCCTACATGTTTCACTGTGATAGTGACATCAGAAATCTGAGATAGCCAATGGGAGACTAGAAGCAGGACAAAGTCAAACAGAAGTGTTTAGATGGCTAAATATGAGTCCTTCTGCGGTTCATAAACTTTCGAGGCAATTTCAAACCACAGATTCGGCATCTAGGAGATTCAGTCAAGGACGGCCAACTGTTACGACGAGCGCCGATGACCGATATTTGACATTATGTGCACGCAGGAATAAAACCGCTACTCTTCTCAGATCTTCCTTTGCTGCAGCCACCAGAAGGTTGGTGTCAACGTCAACTGTGCGTAGAAGGCTTCATGAAGGTGGTCTGTATGTGAGTCGACCAGCCGTTTGCATGCTGCTCACGTCACGTCATAAAAGGGACCATTTGCAGTGGGCATGACAACATCTCCACTGGATGCCTGATCAATGGAGGGCTGTTCTCTTTAGGGCTGAGTCCAGGATTAGTCTAGAACATCCGTGAAAGAGATGCATACGGAAGAGACAGTGTCTGTGTTCGGGATGGCATCTCTTTGGGTGGATGCACAGACCTCCATGTCTTTCCAAGGGGAACCGTGAATGATCAGGTTTATAGAAATGACATCCTTGATGCTTATGTGCACCCATATGCCGGGGCAATAGGTGATGCTTTTCTGTTACAGGATAAGAACGCAAGACCACACATTGTAAATGATTATCTTCAACAGGAAACAATTATGCGCATGGAATGGCCAGCTCGATTCCCAGACTTGAATCCTATTGAGCACATTTCGGATGCTTTACGGAGATGTCTAGCTGCTCTCAATCCACCCTCTCAGACCCTTGCTGTGCTTACAACTGCTTTGCAAGAGCAATGGCTCTCACTTCCTACGGAACTGATAGACTGCATAATTGAAAGCATCACACATTGCTGTATTGCTTCTAGAGGTAATCATATTCCATATTGAAGGTACTTTTCCTATAGCAAACTGACACCTTCGATTTGTTCATTTTATGCATGTGCTAATTTCTATATTACCATTATTGTGTCGGAATGTCTTTTTATGTTATTTGATACCTTACTATGTGTTGTATATTGTGAATAAGTTTCATAAAATTCTACAAGTAACTTTTTCAGTAATCATGATTTTTATGATTTTTCCTTAATTTATGATAACCAGTATATTACAAAAGCATTACAAGTGATTGATTACTACAGAAAAAAGACTAGCAATAACAAGATAATGAGTTGTTTCTGTTCATACAATTTAAAATACTTAATACAAATTAATCTTTTTAACAAATTAAGTAATAATCCCTATTTTTGTTCTACAGTTATATGAAAGTTTTTTTTTGTCCCGAAATGGTGGTCACTTTTTGTATTTTTTCAATACTGGCCACTCCTAAGGCCAGAAGTGGTAATCATTTTATTGTTGAGGCACCTAATAGGCAGCCACCATTACCTTCTATGAAGGGATGGATAGTTATAACAATGCCTTCTCCATATTTGAACCCAGGCCCTTTGGTATTGCAGTCGGCTCCCCTAACCACTCTATCATCAGGACAGCAATTATATGAAAGTGCTGATAATATTTAAAGATCTCTTAAATATTGCAGTATATTTACATGCAATTCATGAATAGGTATTGCAAGTGCTAAAAAGATGCCTGTTCATTTGTTCTCATAAAAAACTGTATAAATCTGTGCATTATATTACTAGTTATGATTTAAAATGAAAATAAATTTAACTCTTTGGTAGGTGCAAGATTAAGCAGTTTTTTCTTGCTGAATATGTGTGATACCTGTCAATTGTAAATTTGTAATGACAGCTGCATTTGTTTGTACTCACTATGGTGCATAACTGGAATACAATTTCAGCTTGTTGATGACCATTAAAATGTTAAATATTATAACAAATTCAACGTTACCAACATAAAACTGCCTCAAAAAATGTGTATAATTCTGACACTAAATTTATCCTTGTTATGGAAAGAGAACTGCCCTAAATTGTGCAAATGGCCATTTGTAATGCAAATGTACACTCATGTCCATAAATTAAGGATAATTCGGAGTCACGTGGAAATCGAAGTCCAAAATAAATATATCACCTGTAAAATCACTACACACATCTTCAAGAATCATATGCAAATTTCAGGAAGTAACCAGATGACACCGATGGTAAATGACGAGAGTGTAAGCGAGTGATATATAAGGAATACAGGCAAAGAAGTAAAATTGTTTGCAGGCTATCAATAAGCATTTCAGTGCAATAACCGAATAGTTATGACACAAAGGACGCATTTGGATGATTTTTTACGTGGTAGAATTATCGGCCATCTGGAATGTGGGCGTACCTAACTGGAAGTATCAGCCGAACTTGGAATTGCCCAGAGTGTCATCTCCAGGCTTTGGCAACAATTCCAAGATAATGGTAATGTGAGTAGACGTTACAGCACAGGTCGCCCCAGAGTTACAACGCCGAATGAGGACCGGTATTTGGCAGTTACTGCCAAAAGAAACAGGCGGAGCACAGCCTCAGACCTGTCTTGTCAGCTCTCTTCAGTCACTGGTACGACAATTTCAAGGCAGACCGTGTACAGACGCTTAGGGTAGATTGGTCTATATGCTCGTAGACCTGTCAGATGCGTTCCACTTATTGCAACTTGAATCCAGTAGAGCACGTGTGGGACATGCTTGACCGACGAGTTGCAGCCTGTCAACCTCCTCCTACATGTCTACTGGAACTTCGGAGAGCATTGCTTTTTGAGTGGTGTAAGATCAGATCGATCGATAATTTGATCCAGATCAGATTGATAATTCGATACTCAGCATGCCTAGGCGTTGCACGGACTGTATTGCATCGTCTGGGAGACATACAATGTATTAACAATCATACCAACCATGTAATATTGGTTTTTTGTAAATAGGTTTTTGTTTTTTTTGTAATTTGTTCAAGGGAAAAAAAATCACTAATTTTTTTTTAATAATATCAAACATATGGCATCTTGTTTTGCTATTTACCTTTTGTTTAATAAAATAAGCTTTACAAATAAGTCAAATTTGTTTTGCGTCTAACTCTTCCTTTGCCTGATTTTGCATTATCCTTAATTTATGGACATGAGTGTAGTTTTGTGCTTGATTAGTTAACCTGCAAGTCATGTAAGCAGGTCCACTGAGGAATGGCAGCAACAGAATTTTCAGTTTTCTGCTGTAGCTCTTCCAATGTGTGAGGACTAAGTAACCTGAATACTTTTTAACTTATAATTCTACATAATATATCAAGTTATTTCCACAAATAAAAATCACAGGGAGAGAGGATTAAGCAAATGTGGTGGCCAGAAGACTTTACTACCTCTTCTCAGTGAACATCTCATGAACTCATGACAAGCTTCGATATATGGAGTGCATTGCTGTCCATCTTGCTGAAAATATCCATGAGGTCATTTACATTCTGTGAGTTGATCCACAAAAGGATTAAACTGACTCTGGAATTGTGAGTATTCTTAACAACAAGATTTCATTGTATTTTGTTCACTGTTTGAAGCAGCAATTTAATATCAGGCTTACATTTCTTAAAACTTACAAAATGTGTTATTTTGGGTTTCATATAACTGACTAATTTAATGATTTCTCAACTCTTAATAAAATTAAGTTTGCTCTTTTTTTCTAAAAGGAGGGAAAATATGTACTAAATTTTATAAAAAACTTGCAGATGCCAAAATTTTGAACAAATTTTCTGATTTAACATAAGTAAAATTAAGAATATTTCATTAATTCTCAAATGCTTGATAATGCAAAATGCTATACTACGTGATATATTACTGTGAGAGTTTTGATAACATTTAACACTGCCCCCTTCTCCCAAAGTTATATACGAGCTGCTCTAAACACTCTCCAAGTTTCAATCTGACATAAGCCTTTCTTTTTCAGGAACCTATTTTGATTGCCATGCCTTTTCCTAATTAATGTTAAAAATACTGCCTTTTTATGAAAATACTACACGAGCAATGGAGTACTACTTATATCTCTTATACATATCGAACTATCATGATCAGGATTGTCATACTGCCATTTGAAGAGAGATGGCAATCCTAAATAAATATGGATGGCGGCATTTCACTACTTTATATTCATGGGCCCATTCTTGCTTAAAATATATTGAATAATACACATAAAGCATTTAATTCATTTATTCTCAAAACATTTTTTTTGCCACCATAAAGTGTAAATAACCCAAACTGAATCCGTAAATACACATCCGAGTCTATATTACTTATCCAAATAATTTAGAAAAAAAGGAAAATAATTCAACAAAAGTATGCCTATTATCACTGAAAAATAATCCAAAATATTTTAAATCAAATTCTTTTCCTCGTGAACAATAAAAGAGAAATTTTTACTTGCTTTTGTGAGACAGTATTTAATTTAAAACTTCTTATGTATTTATTTATTCAAAATTTCTTATCTATATATTTACCTAAATATACTTGAATGCAGTTATTTAAAGAAGTGACTCAAATGGCTTACACATATTTTCTAATACTAAATTTTACTTAAGTTGTATGAATTAAGACATTCATTAGAAAAAATTTCTAATGAATTAAGAGATCAGTAGAAAAAGAAATAAACTGAAATGCACAACACTCACTTATAAAAATTCTCGATCTTATACAAATCTAAACCTGGAAGTTTGCTCCAGCCCTAAAATAAGAAATCAGTGAATAAAATGGCTTTGTAATTTCATAAATGTGAAGTAACATACAGTGAGTCAAAAAAGTAGTGGAGCAGAACAAGCTATCAGAAATCTTTTTGAAAATTTAATTAAATATTTAATTTAAAGGAAATACTTTTATTACATGTAATGTCTTAGAGCTGAACGAAATTAAAAATATTAAAATAATTTACAAATAAAATAAAATAAATATTAAATTTTGCCCTTTTTGTGTACAAATAAGTTAAGTAAAAGTAAAAAAAGTACTGAGGGGGCATACAAACATCATCTTTATAAAGTTTTCATGCAAAAATAAGCCCATTCTGTAATCATGCCCTTTGATTCGCTTTACTGTGAAATAGTTTTCTTCCAGTTCCTGGGCCCTGAAAGTTAATTTTATTAAAATACTTTTGATTGCCAAACACTTCCTACATTACCAGATTTGCTAAACATCCACTGGGCTTTTAAAGTGAATCTGACTTCATTAATTTCAAGATTATAGATAATATTTCTAATAATCCACTTGTTTTCTCATTTAGTTTTTTGGGTGGCTTGTTTTCAGAGTATTTCAAAGTTGAATTAAACACTAGATTTTATTTTAAATTCAACAATTCACATATATTCTTCTAAATTTTTCATGATTGTAAGATGTACTGGGTTTTTTTCATAATAACCTAACACTTTTTTTACTTTGATTTTGAATTTAAAAACAAGGTATTTAAAATACCTCATTTATCCATAAGTGTTATTTAATATTAGTCTTCATAACAGATTTAGCCTATGTATTTAGACATAGAAATATTCAGTTTTGGAATAATAGGTGAATTTTTATCACTAACAGTTTAAAAGTTTTTTTATGCCCCAATGCTTTTTGAGTCACTGTGCTTATTACTATTTGCATAAATTTTCAATTTTCAATTAAAAATAGAAGCACTGCTTGCCTTACACAACTAGAAGGGGAGAGTTTTTTCAATCAAGAACTTCTAATTTAATTAAAATAGAACTCGTTCATTAGCTAATATACCTTTAGCGAAACATACACATGCATTTTCACCCCCTTTCAGATCTATAAATCTTGAAACATAGATAAAAACTGTCAAGCCTAAAATAAATTAGTTGAAATTTATCAGGTGCCATACCAGCTTTAATTTGACACTAAATGTAGGAAAAAACTTATTTGCAAGAGGTTCTTATGTTGGAGCAAGAACAGAATCTGAAGTAATAAACATCTTGCTGATAATATATGGTGTAGCATAGGTTGTTGCCCCATGTCTACAGATATTTGGTGCTGGGCAACAAAGTTCCCAGACTAGGGCACATGAAATGGTTGTACAGTTTTTAATAATGATGTGAACAAGATATCTGTCATCTTTGACAAAGAGCCACTGGATACTTCAAGTTGCTCTGTGTGACCCTCTTGGATCAACAAACTGCAAAATTCTTATAAGTTACTGAGTCTCAGTCAACAGGAACAGCAACTATGTAGTAAATAATCCACAACACTGGAGGCTATGATTCTCTTATTATGAAACATGGTGGTGTGAGTTCCTTCTTTTTACCTGATATGTAACACACATTTATACAAAACACAAACAGTAAAACATGATTTCTGACTGAAAAATCAGCCTTTGCCTTTCTATTCCACTTCATTACTTCATGCCTGCAATAAATATATGCTGTGAAATGCTAACCATTTCTGTATACCAGCATGTTCTAGATTTCAAGAAAAGTTTAGGCTTGTTCTGTGCTTTCTTCACGATGAAGCAATTTCATGGCTAGCAGTATAGTTTTAAAATTTGACACATTTTGTATATGAATAATTTTTGAAAAAGTCATATAATTTTCCCCTTTAAGCTAATAAGGCATTATGAAAAACAAGGTCATAAAATGTGCCAGCAGTCCTTTTTTTCAGAAAGCAGCATTAAAAAATTTTCAAAGACGACATAAAATAAAAATGATTTTCATATAAACACAAATGGCTTGACAAACATAAATGGAATGCAAAGTATAATTTCATAAAATTAATAAAATTATGATACAGCAGTGATAAAAATTTTTTGAAAAAAGAGGAATTTTTGTTAATGTTACCAGAGTTCTTCCTGATAAAAGTTTTGATTAAAAACATAAAAAGAAAACTGTGATTTGTTAATTGATAGCAAAAACCAAATATGTTTACTCCAAAGTAATTGGAAACAGATTTTAAATA
This sequence comes from Stegodyphus mimosarum, assembly GCA_000611955.2. Lineage (NCBI taxonomy): Eukaryota > Metazoa > Arthropoda > Arachnida > Araneae > Eresidae > Stegodyphus > Stegodyphus mimosarum. Next base: position 24,287 of record KK112483.1, read on the forward strand.
ATTATATGAAAAAAATCAGTCCATCTAACTGAAATGATTCTTGAGTGGGTTGACTCAATTTTTGCATACGATTTCTTTTAAAATGCTCAATACAGAGGCTGAACCTTTTAAAAGGAATTAGAAAAGAATAAAGAATTAATGTACAGAACAAACAGAAAAATTAGTTATCTATTAAATCTAAGTTAATAATTAACCAGCAAATTTTTATTGTTTATAATCTTTAAAGTTGAAATGCAGTATACAAATAGAACTAAGAATAGCAATATAAAGTATATCAAATCCTACAGGCCAAATCTCATCATCAGGCATCCCTAATGTATAAAAAATTCGAATAAGCACTTCAATATCTTTAGTTCCATAAAAAACTTTTTCTTTCAGTAACAGTTCAGCAAAAATACAACCAGCAGACCTAGAAGAGAAAATAAGTATCTTTTAATTACATAACAGAAGTGTATTAAAGTTGTACATATAAATATGTATATATGTAAGATAAAAAATATGTAAATCAAAATTATAATTTAAACTAATGCCAACTCTTTAACTCTCTCTCTCTCTCTGTTCTAAAAATATTAATAACTTTTCTGGATTGTGTCATTTCTAGATCATTCTATCTTGAATGGCATGCACAACATTGATGATGTAACTCTTAAGACCTGAAGCTTTTCTAACCTTTGTAAACCAAAACCTTTCTATTAACAGTTTGCCATATTGGATAAATGCGAAGTTAGCTTGCAGCTCTGTTGCTGCTTGGACTCTATTTAATTTCATTGTACTTTTTTGTGCTGCTAACTACGCTGTTATTTAAAATGTGATATTTTATATCAAATTGTGGTGTGTGTATTATGCTCATGATTATGTGTAATGAAAAATACAGTTTTGGTAATTAGTTAATGTCCAGCAATAAAGATTATGCTCAATTCGGCTATGCCTCTCTGTCCCTTCTTCAAGTGTGAACTTTCTAATTATGCAGCAGTCTCACCGAAGTATTATCATATATATATATAACTTTAAAGTGCATTAACGTTATATGAGAAATTTATATTAGAAGGTAGGTGAAATACAAAATGTCTGAAAAACTGTCACACTGAAACTCTCTGAGTGGTGAAGGATATAGGGTTTATCTGAGAGACTCTAGTTGTGCATGATACCTAGCAACTTATTCAACTGATTTACTCTCCTGGCCATCACATCTTTTTCTTTTTTTCTTTCAGACTCTTCACAAGACTTGCCAGAATTCAAATATGAAAAATCAAGCAACAGAATTTTAAGATAAAAAACTAAAAAGCTTATAAAAAGTTTGGATGCTGATCTTTATCAGTTGAGTAAGAGTTCTAAAGCACTTAAAAAAATGTTAGCTTTAGGATAGAAAAAAAAAGAATAAAATGTTAGTATAAGATTTGAGATATTAATAGCATACTTGAAAAGAACTCTTTCAATGAAAGATCAATAAATCAGTGGTTTTTATGATTTAATTTTAAAAACAAATCAGAATGAAACAGAGCCATAGCTGGAGTTTTCAGCACCCAGGGACAACTGAAGATTTCACACTCCTTTCTGTGTACCAAGAATGGAAAACATTTCATTCTAAAATTTCATAACATCAATTTGACACGCCCTTGCCCCACCCTAGCTATGCCCCTGGAATGAAAACTATATACCCAAAGTATTGCTTGCAACTCAGCAGACAGCTCTGAGACAATTTTTGGTGAGTCGCCTAACATTTTTTACATAATTACAAATATTTCTAAACAATTACGAATATCAGTTTCTCTAATCCTCACCTTGCAGAGACATTAGGTTTTTTCGAAACAGGAGACATGAAAAATGAGCAACGCCTTCGCCGGGAATCGAACCACGGATCTCTGAAATACCGGCTCAGTGTGCTGACCATTACACCACGAAGGCACGCTAAGAATGTGGGAGATATACCTTATATACTCCCCTTTTTAAAGGGCGACTAGGGTTTTAGGGTCATCATCCACAACCCTTTTAGTTCGGGCGCCAGTGTAGAGACATTAGGTATTTTTTTTTTTGGTAGCAGGAGACATGAAAAATGAGCAACGCCTTCGCCGGGAATCGAACCACGGATCTCTGAAATACCGGCTCAGTGTGCTGACCATTACACCACGAAGGCACGCTAAGAATGTGGGAGATATACCTTATAACCTGAGTAATTGAATGAATGGGTCAAGATATATCACAACTGCATGCATGTAGACCACAGTTTTAAAAAGTTTGGAAAGCACTGTTATACACCATTACTATGACACTTATAGTGTGAACTGTAAGATGTGTAACAGAAAAGCCATCATTTTAATAACACTGGGTAGAAACCTCAAAATAGGTTCTTTATGAATTCTTCAAAAAATAACAAACAGCCAGAAGAGAGATTATTCTGCAGATGATATTTTATGGCTGATGAAAATTAAATTCTTGGCAACCAAAGAGCAAGAGAACAATGCCTAAGAGTTGGTAAAATTTAAATTATTCAGATTATGTTAAAGTGCACTGAATGTTAGGCGCATTGAACCTAGCTCCCTAGGAGGATGGATGCTTCATGTTATAATCCCAAGATACCACTTAAATACTCTTTCACAGAAAGATCATGCTAACAGTATTGTGGACTAGTGAAAAGCATCCCATTTTTACATGAAACGAACATGTCATTAATTACATTTTAAAACTGTAATTACTTTAAAGCACAGTATAAAAAATAATCCTTATTGCTAACTAAAACTATTAAAGGGTGACATACTAGAATTTCACCAGACGGCCTTACAGATGTGTACCCATCACATCAAGTGTGCAGTTATATTCCAATTTTGATGCAGCACATCTCATAAGGTAGAAGTAGTGGTAGAGGCAAAATTAAAAGGAATATCAGACCGTCATAATAAATCACCAGGTACTGTTTCCATATACTAGCCTTCATTTCATTAAGAGGAATATCAGACCGTCATAATAAATCACCAGGTACTGTTTCCATATACTAGCCTTCATTTCCGATTTAAAGCTATGCTGATCCAAGTCACAGAACTAGCTCCGCTATCTTCAGAGCCCATTATGTGCATCCCAGGCAGTGAGATTTAATATTTAGTATACTGAATGAAATAAATGTATTGTAATAGGATAACAGTAACAGACTTCACTAATTGAGTTCGTACAAGACCACTTTCATACACTTTCCATTAGCTGTCACATACTCCATTAATCAGTGCTATTTACTTCTAGGAAATATTCTGAAAAATGCATATACATTATACGCAGGCTATTCAATTTTTTTTATTACTGTTAGTTAATTTTCCAATCTCCTCAGTCCCACAGTTTTATTAATAGTAGGGTTATAAAAAATTAGGTTATCAGAATCAAGGGAGCATACTTTTATAACAGTTTATAGCTCTGAATATATAAGAATTATTAATCCAAGACTTCACATTGTTCTTTTCCATGTGTTGCTAAGTTTGTCATGATATTATTTATTTTTGTTATGAGATGTGAAGTCTTGATCAGGTATCTTTTAAAAATGAGCTCACTGTTATCTAAGTTTTTTTTTAATGAAATTCAGATGTAAAAGAACATTTAAAGACAATGATCTGTATCTCCCATTTTCCCACACACAGAGATTTCAGTAGAGGAAATAGTTCTTGCATAAAAATATACTGGAAAAGGGTTGTGACCAGATAAATATCTGGAAAAGAAACAATTGGCTGTGGATATAGTTTTCCTTCACAGTACTATTCCGTCAGAGTGGCATCAGTTAAAAATGAAGAAAAAATGAGAGGAAAACAATGCTACAACAATACGCCAAGTATTGCGGCTCAAGAATTTAATGTTTGAAATATTATCACTCATTATTTTTTTGCCATATTTGGCTTTTTAGTACGATGGATTACACAATTTGGCAATTATCTAATGATGAAGAAGCTGCCATAAGATTCTTTCAGGACAAAGGAATAATTTAAAGCAATAGACTTCAAAATCATGTGATGAAATTAATTTTTAACTCAAACAAAGTTCCTATATGGCATTGTTATCTACATTCTTGCTGCGGAAAGAAAAAAGGGATGAATCGACATTGACTGAATTTTGCTAACTTCAGTTAGAAATCAGTCATAATATGACAATAGATTGGAATAGCTACTTTAAAGTCTCCACACACCCACGCACGCACACACACACACACACACACACACAAAAAAAAAAAAAAAAAAATTGGAAAAAAAAAAAAAAAACTTTGGATGTGTTCTTAAGGGACAATGGGTATTCAGGGGTTTATGCCAGGGAAGTAAAGAATATTTTCTGGTCGCCGTTTGCAACATTGATGATCAATATTCAGGAAAACATCATGGATTGCAGCATTATATTTTCAGACTGCTGGAAAGGATATAAGAAAGAGGAATTAAGAAATGCTGTGTATGAACATTTTACTGTGAATCACAGTTATAATTTTGTGGACCCCTGAAAGTGGATGCCATACCCAAACTATGTAGTGATTATAAGGCATGGAAAAATAAAACGTCAGCTGGGCACTGCTCGCAACCATTTAGTCATATTCGATAGAATTTATGTGGCGTCAGTTATATTCAATAACTGAAATTTTTTCTGCAATATTGAATGATATCTGTAATTTTATACCACCTGTTTAGATTGAATTTTGTTTTGTTTTGCTACTTTTTATTTATGCGTAGAATACTGCAGGTTAAAAAATTAAAAGAAAAATTTACTTTCTTTAGGAATTCAAAAATTTAATAAAGTTTACTTTTTACAGAACTAATTTTTTTTTAGTCTTTTGAACTCTATTATTATTTCATAATTTTATATTTGGCTACAATTAGTGGCAAAAAAAAAGGCACATTTTTAACTGACGCCGCTCTAAAGAAATAGTACCTCATTCACTTTTGGAAGGAAGCTGTGGGTCTAGTGCATTGTCCCATTCCTTTTGCCAACTTTAAGGCTTTCTGTTTTACTTGGAATTTTAAATATGATTTAGGCCATGATATTTATATAAATTCACCTTCTTAATTACTGCTGTTTTTGCCACTTCATCTTTTTTTGTTCTTTTGTTGTCTATAAGGCCTTTAATCCATGAGATTTCCTTTATAATCTGGCACTGAGCTCAAGAACGTGTTGATGTCATCTATAATGCTTGATATACCCATCAGATTTTTAATTACCAACACAGGAATGTGGCTATCTATTTTAATGTGCAGTTTTCCCAGGTGGTATTCTGTTGCTACCTGTAGTGCTACTCAAATAGCTGCTAGTTCAACTTAGAACATGCTGTTTTAGGGATTCATGAGTTTCATTCAGCTGATTGAATGATTCTGCGTTAATATAAGGTATACATGGCAACTAACTTAACTCACGATTTTAGATCTGTCTGTAAACATAGCCGAATATTCAGTTTCTTTTAAATCTATGGAATTTAATTCTATTGTTTGGTGATGCTGGATGTTTATTATATGGGCATAATTTCTTTTCATATTGACTTGGGATGAAAGTTTGACCTTGGTATTCTGATTCTTGATTCAACTGTGTGATCTCCATGGCTATAGCTTCTATTTCTGCACTAATAATTAAGAGTAATTGTATCTGCTAGAGCATTAAGCGCTATGTTAGACGTTGCCATAAAGACAGATTTCCGACACAAAAAGTCTTTGAATGGCATGGAGAGTCCTCTCTTTTCCTTGTATTATTTATTGATAATGCCCATATTTCTGCATCATATCTCACCATTTTGGTTATTACTGTTTTTAATAAAATTTTCATTATATGAGCGTCAACTCTCCAGTTGTAACCTTGAATCCAGCATAGCATACTGGATGCAAGTATGTAACTTAATGTTCTTGAATCTTGAGATGAGGAATCCAAGAAAATTTTGAGTCAATAATAATACCAAGATATTTTATTGTTTTAACTGTTTTGATTACATTGTCTTCAATACTGAAAGTGATATTTTTGAGAATTTTCTTGCAAGGTTTATGTATTACTAGTGCTTGGGACTTTAGTTGCAATGTTTTTAGAACTTCCAATTTAATAGTATAGCGAATCATCAATGGCTAGTGTATACCAAAATTTCTGTTTTCCCAGATGATGTAGCATTCATGACCTCTGGCAATACAGTAAATGCATGTCCCCGGGGAAGGACCCAAGGGTCTCAAACTCCTCTTCTCTTATCATTAAACTACTTGACAGAACTTTCAGCTTGCCAATACTAAGATATTTCATTGTTTTAACTGTTTTGATTCTATTGCCTTTATATGTTTTGATGCTTTATATGTCTTGACTCCAGTGCATGGCAGTGGAAAAAGCATTAACTGTGGAAGATCCAGTGCTCTAGATGGCTCTGAGCATAACATGTTGTGGGATACCGATACCAGTAACATTGATACTGGGAACGAAGGCTACTACTTTAGAGATACCAACAATGATAGTGAATAAGAGGTGCTGAACACAGAAACATATTCCTTTTTAACCACAATAAAATTTTTGTCTTAGTATGTGATAAGTCCTGTGTTCATTTAAGCTGCTTTGACAAACTGCTTTTTTCTAATATGGTATTTTATGTAAAAGGTTTAGTACATTTCATTGAAAATATCCTTATACATTTTAGATGCTTCAAATTATTGAAAAACATATATGAATTTTGTGATATTAAATACTGGTTTAATAATGGCACATATTTAAATGAAAATAATAAGTCAATGGAAGAAACATTTTGTACTGCTCCATAAATTTTAATAAGTTTGTTCTTGAATATATAAAAATATTAAGGCTATGACTTTATTGATACAGTAAATCACACCTTAAAAACTATTTTTATTACATTATTTTGTTTCAAGAACACATTCATGTAATAAAATAACAAAGTTTACACACCTACATAAAGTTGCCGAGTTGCAACACAAAGTTTTTTTCAATTACCTGAATGCATTTCACACATATTTCTCCCTTTACTATGTTTGAAAGTTACTTAAATTTGGTAAATGATTCATGTATTAAAAATCAGTTTGTGTTAGTAACGTAATTTTTTATTCCACTATGTTTCATTAGTGGTTTTTTATTATTTATTTTTTGTTCAATTTTCTTCCAGTCTGCTCCTAAATTTTCAGTTAAAAGTTAACAGACATGTACAATATTATTCATTTATTTCATACACAGGTACAAAAGGTCATCTATGTCATCTAATTTTTTAGTTCCAAAGAGGCTGTCAAAGTAATGAGTGCTGCACGTAAACAAAAGCGCCACACTCCCTTTGACTATGAAAAGCTTGAAAGCACTGCTTCAGCAGTGGAGGAAAAAAGGCATCTCCTTTCCTCCCTTCCTCTGTGAAACAAGTTACTAAAATGCTCAAAGATGTTTAGAAGGCCTTAAAGTGAGAATATTATGAGATTACTGGATTTTAAAATTTCTGTCCAAAATGCTTGATATGAATTTTTCCTACTAACTCATAATATAATGCTTAAGTGGAACACCATTATTTTTCAATATTTCAAAAAAAAAAAAAAAAAAAATAGAGGCAAGATCTTTCTTTCTAGTTAGAAACCAAACAGAATAAAACAGCAATATCAATCCATTTTCTATCGATCATCTGATGTACAAAGGGTCTTTACACAATTTTAGAACAATTTTGAGACCGTTTAATTAATGTTTAAAATTACTTAGAGAGTACTTTTTATGTATTCAGTATGACAGCCTTCTTTCTGGACTTAAGTCTGCACTGTAATTCCCATGACAGATGGGCTTTTCATAAAATTTCCAGACGCATTGATTTCCTTTCCTCTTATACTACTTTCCACAGTCCATCAATAGTGGTGGGTTTGAATTTAGAAAGAGACCAAAGACACAACAGCGCATAGTGAAATAGCAAGGGCCTTTCTCAGGAATAAATTGCCCATTGCTTATTAAAATCATATCCTTTCCACACATATTTGAGTTTATTAAACAGCTGAGTTTAAAAAATGATGATCTGTATATCGCAAAAATGTTACATCAATTTTAAACTTTTCAAGCAATAATAACAGATAACAATTTTTATGTTACTTAATCCTAAAATAATAATTAAAAATTAAACTATTTGTGCAATTTTGAAATTTGTTTATTAAATTTTTACAAAAATATTTTTAAAATTATGTTTTCAATAAAATTTTCTCTTTTACAAACAACCATTCTACCAGTGTTTGCTTTGTATTGTTCAGCAAGCTTTTCAATTGCATTCCCAATCTTGTAAAACTGCTTGTAACAGCTTTTCCAATTAGCACCTCTTTGGTTCAAGAATTTTTCTTAAAATTTGCAGCGTTTCTCTAGATTCGTTTGACGATGGCATGCCATCACTTTTTCCTGTATCATTTTCACTGTCAGTTTCTGCAGTTCTTACGTTGTTTCAATATTGTTATAAATTGACACACATTATAAAAATAAATCCTCAACTTCCCTCACTGATATCTGAAGCATTAGCTCTAAGTTTGCAGTTCCTTTGATGCTTTCTAAGCAAAAAGCCATATTTTTTAAAACAATTTTTAGCTCATTTTAAGAGATTAATTGCATTGATCATAATATGCATACCTTTGCAGAGATATCGACTTATCTCCTTTGTAGTGCTTGCATTTTCACAAAATTAAATTTCCTCATTTACTAAACATCTTTTCTGTAATGACATTTGAAAGCTTTTATAATATCTCAAAATTAAAGGCTAAATGTTAAAAAGTGTATTTGTAGGAAGAGACACTAATGCTTTTCAGAAAGAAATGTGTGTGCTGCACAGTTGTCTAATTAGTAAAGCTATATTTTTCTTTTAAAATAGGATTTTTTTTTTCCTTTTTCAGCTTTCTGTCCTATTTCAAAAGAAAAATCAGAAAAAATACTACTTTTTATCCCTGATTCTTGTTGCTGTGGTAAGTCAGAAGTAAATTCTTAACTTCATTTGAACAACTCTTAATCTTTTTTTGTTTTGTTTTGTTATCAAGTTTTCGGCTTTTGTCAATAATTTTAATAATTGGGTTCATATTGCACGTTACTAAAACAGTACCTTATTCCTTCAGTTTCTTAAATGAGCTGCAGTTTCCTTTTTAAACATTAATGGAAATTCTGGCAATGTTCTCTAATGCAGTCATTTTGTCTGTAAATTTCGAGTGGCCTCTATTCATTTAGCAGCCTAAGTAAAATGTCTTTTATTTAATTATCAACTGCACGATGGCAAGCTTCTTCCTTCTCACCATGCAATTTCAATGGTGGATTTCTTTTTGCCCAAACTGTGAGACATACATCAGTTGATATAAAATTTTCTCCTAACATTTAGCAAATCAGTGAAAAATGCTCTAGAAATAGAAACATTTTTCAGCCTTATATCTTGAAGCCATTCTAAAAAAGCTATTTCAGTATCTCTTGACTTTCTACAGCTTTTGCTTTTGAGACATTTGTATTTTTATTAGTTCTTTGTTAACTTTAATTCCTTGTTTCAGTAAAATGCACAAAACTGTTTGGGAAATCCCAAGATGAAATGCAGTTTTTCTCTGGCTGGAATTACCAAGAACATTAAAATCTTGTAATATTTTATTCTTTTCTTTCAGACCTAAGTCTTTCCGCTTGGCATTTCGACAAGTTAAGCACACAAATTAAAGAAAAGGGGAGGGGGATTTCTTCCAGTTATTTATTCAAATTTCAAAATTTGTATTTCCAGTCTACAGAAAAATTGCCCTTTGTCTGTTTAATCATTCAAAATTTGTATTTCCAGCCCACAGAAAAATTGTCCTTTGTCTGTTTAATCAATCAGCCACTTCATGACTACATGCATGACAAACACTTTCCTTATTTTTTCAGTCTATATTTAATTCTCCCTTTCCATTCAAAGACTCTTAATGTATGGTAATGCTTACAAGAATTTCGTGAACTTTTTTATGACTATATATGAACATAAAATATCTATCCCAGACAGAAGATTTTAAAGGTAGAAACTTTAAAAGATGGGTTACAGAAGTTACACTTGCACCTTCTATCAACCGGTATTCGAGAAGGAAGCCTCATTCATTTACAATGTCTCTAGAGAACTGCATTTGTCAACCTTATGCAAAAATTCTGCTTCTCTGAAGTCCATTGCAGACAATAAAACTCTCAAAACAGTGTCTCACACATACAAGGACAGAGGGATAGGAAATTTTTTTGTCAAACCCATTTTACTGAAGCAATACATACCAGAATGATAAAGCCACAGGGCAATATATGTTAAATGGATGAACTACAACAAGCTTTGATAGACAGAAGAAGGATATTCTGTCACTGGTAATCTTAGTCTAATAAGCACTGGAGATATGTTTAATAAACAGCTCTTTTTCTATTGCTTAGTATGTATTTGTTTTAGTTCCTGGAAATTTTAATGTAATAAGTGGCTGAGTTTATTAACCAGTGAATTAATAAGCAGCAGATACTGCATATGCAATATCTCAAGGAATGCAGTGGTACTTTTTGAAGTATGACTTGTTGCTTTGTCTTGATGAATTTCATCCTTTCAAAGTCACTGGGATAAATAAACGAAATTTCTTCTGTAAATAACAGATGTAAAACTTTCTCTTGATAAGTACATTGAGTTGATTTTAAGATTTTTTCCCACTCTTCTTTCTTTTATAATTTCCCACTATAAGTTAATCCTGTGACAATCAAAAACCTTTTACTAAAATTTTCTTTACATTGATGGAACCAGGTTCGTACATTTTTCTCTCTTCAATTTTGATAATAAATAGACCACATTTTGTTACACTCATTTAGGTAGTAAATCCATGCTTCATTAAGGGTCACAATGTATTTCCATTTATCTCATACTAAATATTTTTTCTTACAATGTTCAACAAGTTGTTCTGCACTGAACCACCTGTCTCCGAAAAATCTGGTAACACTATGTTTTTTACCTTTTCAAGTTGTAAAGCTTCGTTTATTATTTGATTTACTGTTGCTACAGATGTATTAAAAGACTTTGAAGCTGATTTCTGCATTGGCAAATTTTCTCTTTTTTACCAAACTTATCTTTTTAACCAATGATTTAACTTTATATGAACATAATATATCTGTCTCAAAACTTTATTTTAACTTCACAACTTTTTACCAGAAAAATTAGAAACAGTATGTACCTTTTTTGGATATTCGTTTTTCCTATTTAAGATTAATAATACCATTTATATTGTACTAGAAATTTTAATACCACGCATTTCACAATGTTTTTGAATTATGGAATAGGAATATTTCTCTTCAGAAAGTGCAAAAATATTCCTTCAATCCATGTCTTGTTTACATGCGATATTTTGAAAGAAGATTAACTTTTAAAGTAGTTGACGATATTTCTCATTTACTTCTTACATTAAGCTGTTGCCAAAAATTTTTATTGCAAAACATTTGCTTTTTCTAAATTCTTTATCGAAATCATTCAAAAAATGTGTAAACACCCTCTTTAATTTCAATATTAACTTTAGGAGAATTTTAAGAAGTGACAACTTTTTCTAATTTCCATATCAATAAATCTGGAATTGTGTAATTTGATAGAGAGGAACATGAGAATGAAATTAAAATAAAATAATAACCATGCAGTAAATAGTAAAGGCACTTTAAATAATAAAAATGATGATGACGATGAAATGTAAGAAGAGAAATAAAAAGATTAATGAAAGAACCTAAAATCTATAAAAATTACGAGTTTGAAGAAATTGAATTTCATTCTATAAAAGCATATAGTATTGAAGCCTAAATATTTTTGGAAATCAAAATCAAAGACCTTTAATTGAAATCACCTGTGGTGAAGTGCATGGGACATGCATATTATAATTAAAAATTATTAGAAAAATGTTACCTCCTTATTCCCAGCTTCAAACAAAGCTGTTCAATCAGCTAAGCATTTTATTGGGATAACAGTAATTGTCAGAAAGCTGGCTAAATAACTAGCAGTAAATCTGAAATTATTTCACCTTTTTCACTTATTGATATATAAAACGAGAAGGTACTTAATCTATTTGTTAAATGATGCAGAAAAAATTCAAACTGCAGTGATATTAAATTTGAAAATCTATTCATACATTTTTTACTTCAAAAATTAGACCTGTAACAATTAATAGGTGTACCCACAACGTCTCTTGTTTCAGACATTTTATCTGAAATAATTTCAAGATCCTTAGAAAAGAAAATTTTCCCAATTTTCTTCCTCTCCTGTTTTATATATTTCTTTTTTTTTTAAATTTTTTAATGTGAAACATATGATTTAAAGTAAAGGTAAGGGGTGTGCTGTATAGAAATATAAATGCCAATTATTACATTTTAAGGTGATATTAAATCACAGACCAGACTACAATATTCAATTTACAGTAAAAAATAGGAAACTTGTTTACTTAAGTGGTCATGAACTTTTCTAAAATAAGGAATTTGTTTAAATTGAAAAATCCACAAATATTGATAAATATTACAGGCCATGACAAGAAGAAATGAAAAGGGACACCAGAACTTCACCTGTGGTTTTACAGGTTTAGTACCACCATACTGTTCAGTTGTATCCTAATTTTTATACAAAACTTCAACAAAAATGAATGAATCCAAATATCTCATTTCAAATATGAAAAGAACTCAGAAAATATTAATCTTTTTAAACAATTCATTTAAGTATAAAATAAAGACAAAACAATAAATAACTTACAGTTAATATGCTTAAAACAACTTGAAACTAAAAACTATAATTATTGGGTAAACATCAGTCTACAACATAATACTTATTATAATGATTATAAAATTAGCACAGTTTTCTGACATTGGAAATAAAGCAATTCAGACCTAATGAGAGAAATATTGACTTATTATTAATGAGAATAAAGTCTGAAAATGTGCAAAATTTACATATCAAGTACTTTTTGAAGCTAACTAATACAAATAGCACACTGCTTAAACATTAAATTTCGAACTTGTGCATTTTCTGTTAGGCTATTCATGCAAAAGAGTGTGCTCAGGAAGAAAACAGCATTAAAATGATGAGACAAAGCAACAGGAAAAATTTCCATTTACTTACACTAAAATATTAAAATGGATAGCCCAATCAAACACTACAGTGTTTGTAAGTGTTAACTGTAGTTTTCATTCCTTAATTATATTTGCCGCTGTTGAATGAATAATTTCTTAATTACATTCTATAACATAAACTGCAGCACACCAAGGAGTTCATCAAAGTCCAAATGTGGATTACTGGTAAGAGACTGAGCCTAAGTGTTGGAGAAGCACAAAAGAAAGCATTGGAAGGGCATGCTGTGTGTAGCTCGGCA
>KK112483.1:39199-61147 GCA_000611955.2 Stegodyphus mimosarum
AAAAAAAAAAAAAAAAACAGCAGCTACTTGATATTTTTAAAAAAATAGGATTTCCCTTTTAAACATTTTGTACCTTTGGCTTCACTGCTTTCTACTTACACCGTCAACTTTCCTCTGTACAGATACAGTCAAACTTAAACTTTCCTACATTTTATAGGCTTAGTTTTGTGTTAACTACTGTGCTGCATTTTTTGGATTTTATGACGTTCATTGACACTTACACAAAAAGCACCCTTTTCTAAGCAATCATTTGTGATCTGGGAATGAATGAATTCCTTTTAAATTTATTCCTATGAAGAATATTGTTTCAGTTTTAAATATATTTTGGATGACAAACTACCTTCAGGAACAAATTAAGTTCATGAATCAAGATTTCACTGCATTTTAAGATTCTGAAAAGTAGCTAAGATTAATATGTAATAAAGGAGCTGCACAAAACATTATTATTAAAATAATTGTAAAGATTTTATTTTATTCTAACCAATTATATTTTGATTCAAGAAACTTTCCTTTCCCTTATAATTTGAGTTTTCTGATAGAATACAAATTTCAATGACATAGTACGCAAATCTAAGTGAGTTTGAAATCAGTATTTAAGCAGCGGTTTTAAGAGTTGTAGTAGGACAGTTAGTTCCAAATTTATGTCACATGTTTGAAGTAGCTTTGTGCATAAATAGTTGGTGCTTAGTCACTCTTTTTAGATTATATTGATATTCTAGGTTCGGTTTTGCTGTGTGCAGCCAATTGAGAAGTTAGATACATAAGGAGCCAGTCGTGCGGCAAATATTACTTTATTGCAATTTTACATTTTTATTTTATTTTTAAGTTACTCAGCCATGGTAAACTGTGAGCCATTTCAAGTGATGGTAAACTGTGAGCACCAAGTGAGTGTATTTTTTATTTAGTTCAAATGAAAAGATTTTTTAAACCTTCTTCTGCAGTATTTGTTCTTCAAAGACATAGCAAGAATTCACTACTTAGTTTTTCCAGTAGGATCTATCCTTCAATGATCCCGAAAGAGACAAGAAGACTCTACATAATAAACAAATAAATGAAAAGAGACAGAAAACACAGATTTTCTACAATTTATTTGAGCATTTAAAATTTTCTTTTTTGCTTACTTTTGAGTTTTTTATATTCAATCTTCATTCATTTTATTTCTATTTAAATTTCACTGTTATGAGTTGCAATTAAAAATGTGGTCCACAAGCACTTCTTAACTTTTTAAAGAATTTAAAACTGATGCCAGATATTATTCAGAGACTAATCATGTAATATTTTCATGAAATTCCCAATCCTTTCCTTATTTTTAACAAATTTATTGAAACTTCTAACTGCACACTACAATTATTTCATAAACCCTTTACATTTTTTACAGAGACTTGAGTTCTGTAGATTTAAACAGTAAACTTCAAGAGAAAGTGAAATGGTTCAATGCTATATTACTTGTTAAGATCTGATCTCAAGCCTACAAAATGAACTTACTCAACACCAGGGGTTCTCAACTTTTTTGCACATAAGAGAACATTCTAGAATACTGGTCGGATGGAAGGCACAATTTATTTTTTCAAGGTAAATTTATAGCTGGTCATAGTTAATAATATGTACACATAATGTAGAGAAAAAATTTAATTCCAAAAATTTTATGTTAAATTATATATTAATTTAACATACAATTATTGTTAATATACTTGTGTAAAATAAATAATTACTAAATAATGCATACAAAATCAATAAAACATAAAAATTCTTTATGAAAAACATAAGTATCAAAGTCAATGTGATTTTTGGTATTGCATTTCACCGGCCACTGCTTCCTAATTAGAAAAGTATAATGATATTCCTGCTCATGAACAATTGTCAAGGTGCTCATTGTAAGCTGTTATCTGTTCTTTGATTTTATAATATTCATTGTCCAAAACAATGATTCACACATGTATGTGGAACCAAAAAATGATTTTATTTCACATGCTGCTATTTTCAAGAACAGAAATTTGTGCCTGTCAACTATATTCCAGAAATTCTCATCTGATATATTGGATTTTAAGATAATGTTGTTCTGAAGATTCAAAATATCTATCTCCCATTCTTTTGCCCTTCTTTGAACAAACTCTGAAATGCATATAGCTACTTTGGTTACATTTATTTGGTAAGTAAAAGGATTGACAGCAAAGGTGACCACTGGCTCAATGATATTAAACTGCTGAAAGTGCTTTTCAAACTGGTCTTGAAGTAACTGAAGGTTGCTAACAAATGATGATAAATCAATTTCGCCATCACCTTTTTTTTTTTCCATATTTACAAAATGCACAAGGGACTTCAGATGTGATATCCACAAACCCAGTTTAGTTTTACATGAGTTTATAGACGCTATGATTGTAGGTGTATGTTTGTCCTTTCCAAGCAGCTCTAAGTTTCAATAATTCAAGTCTCACAGAGATATTTTACATATAGAATTAATTTATCACATTACCTCTGTGAGAAAATCAATATGGGTCTACATGGCTTTGGCACTGATTTTCTGATAATTTTTTTTTTCAATCATATTTACCAAGAACTCTGTCAACATACTTCAGTATGCAGAATGAGATCAGGATCTTCAGGATTTTCTAATAGGGCCCTGAAATGGTGTTGTTGTAAAGGTGTTATGCAAATTAAGTTGACTATATTTGAAATTATTTTTATGATGTGCCCAAAGAGTAGTATGCTACCACAAAGAACTTCCTGGTGGATAATACAGTGATATGACATAAAATCAAGAAGTGATTCATCTTTTACGCAGAAGACAATAAATCCAGTGACATTACCAGCCATTGTGGTGTCCCATCAGTGGTTATTTCAGACAGCCTCTAGAGAGGCATATCTATAGATTTTGCATACATTATAAATATTTTATAGATATCCTCACCTGTTGTTTGCCCTTTTATGGGTAATATTTCAGTGGATCTTTTAAAGTCACTAAATACCTTTCTCATCATAACTGCTAACTGTGCTGTGTTTGATATATCTGTAGACTCATAAATTGCAGTGAGAACCACTCACATATTTCCAAGTTACTCTTTAACTGTTTGAGGGGCAAAAAAAGGCAATTAACTTTTTCAGCAAAACTCTTGTCTTATTTACTATATAAGGTATTACAAAGAAATTATTTGAGACAATTACACATATTTTGTCCAAGATGCGTTAAAAAAATGACCACTTCTGGTGGTTAGTGTCAGTAATCACCACCACATAACACATCCCTACAAATCAGTTTCTATGCTACATATGGGAACAGTTTTCTTTTTCAAGCACAATGCAATTCTGCACGTGCTGCATTCCCACACTGTTCTTACAGGCCTTTTCTTGGTGCTGCAGAGTGCACATCATCGTGATGTTGTCTTCAATGGCTGATGCTTATTTTCTTGAAGATGAATTGCTGCATCAACTACTGGCTTACGTTTCTTGATTGCCAAGAAAAGGAACCAAGGAGCAACAAGGGAACTACAGAAATGGTCAATCTTGAAAACCACTCAAACGCATGAGTAAGACGTTCAATAGAAAAGGTGGTTAATGTAGGTAACCACTACCCTTCAAAGAGTTAACCAAGTTTGCATGGCCTTTCAAATGGCCTGTATCCTTCTTCTAACAGTGTTATCTCACAGCTGTAAGTCTTCTATTGCTGACATAATCTCATGTTTGTTAAAAATGCCTTAAATAAGCAATCTATGCCAGTAAGAAATACTTCTTTTAACAACTTACTACCCCAGCAAGGGCTTTTTTTTTCCTTTGCGAGCAGGCTAGAAATTTTTAAAGAAACAATAGTAGCACTTTTAGAACTTAATGGAGGTCTAGTTGAAACTGACAGTTGAGTGGACATATTTGAGATTTTTGCTGATTTATTCTATCCTTTCAGATTTAAGTGGATAGTTCATATTAAAAGTAGCATGAACTAACAGGAAATGATGTTAAATATTATGTTTTTTTTTTTGGCACAGCGACACTACACAACAAACGCATTCGTCTTTTAAACTGATGAGGCAATATGAATCCTCCCATTCAGTGTTAAAATGATAGGATCATTATCTTTTACTTGATCCATTCATTTTGGGGCAAAAAAAAAAGGAAGTATTTAAAAATAACAAGAAACACAGTATAAAAATATAAACAAATAATTATGAATAAATAATGCAGTAGATACGTTGAATAAATATTTATCTCAATCACAAACCACATGACTGTCTGGCTCTCATGGGATGAGCTCCAGACAAATGTCTGTGCTCTGAGAGCAACCACAGAAACGGACTTGATTCATTTCATTTTAGGTGTGGAAAATTAGGTTGCCAAGGAGAAAACAGATTGGTTGTATTTTGCTTTTATCTATGATGGATGTCATTTCTATTTTGTGCTGTTAATCATGAAAAATTAGAAAACTTTTATATAGCATTTATTTATCATGGTCACATAGTGGACACTATGGTGTTCACAGGCATAAGGTTGGGTACACCAGCTCTACACTAATCAGATTGAAGTTTTTGATACAATAATCATAATAGTCTTCTCTAAAACGACTGCTTTCTAATCTGATCTATCAAATAAATCGTTTGATTAAGGTGACCAACAAAACTTTAGATTCTGATATTAACATAAAATATTTTAAATCATATTATAAATCATGAAATTATTTAGTTTTTTTCAATAGCAGATGATTTTTTTAATCCAGAGTAACTAATTAATCATTTCTAAATCATTAATGGTATCGTTGTTTCAATGTACGACAATTTATCTGGTTGTAACAAAAGTTTTTCACCAAAAAATGTTCTTAATAAAGTTAGGCGGGGGGGGGGACAAAAAACATGAAAGCAGTACCTTCGGTGCGGGTAGTAATCACGACCCAAATCTATGATCTTCTACCAATATTTTGGTAGTTTTGCAAAGCCTTCAGCCCAGAAACTTGTTGGTCACAAGTCCAAAAACAGATCAACCTCATTTCAGACATCCTGTGCAGAATGGAAGATAGCACCAGCAAGATGTAGCTGCAGGTGTGAAAAAAAGTAGAAGTCCGAAGGAATGATGTCAGAGCTATATGGTGGGTGTGGCAAAAGATCCCACTTAAGTCCATATAAAGTCCAGCTGGTGATTGCAGACACATATGGTCTTGCATTATCTTGATGGAACATTACCTTTCTGCACCAGAAACTCAGTTAGATGTTTTCTTTTAATAGCAGCGTCAACATGGACTAGCATCTCACTGTGTAACTCACTGTTGAGGATTTTACTTTTTTCAAGATACTCTTTGTGGATAATACCGTGGCAGTCTCACCAGATACAAAGCATGATCTTTTTATTAGTCAAATTGTGTTTTGCAACACAGCTGACAAGCTCCCCGGCTGCAGACCAACCCCTTTCAGCATGAGTAGTTGAAGTAAATCCACTTTTTATCACAAGTGATGATCCAGTATAGAATTTTGTCTTGTGTTGATATTCGAGCAGATTAGTGCAGGCTCGAATCCATCTGGACTATCTGCTCGAGTCAGCTCATGTGGAACCCAGTGATTGAGCTTGCACATCAAGTTTATCCGATGCATAGGGCAACTAATGGACATGGCACCAATGTCTAACTCCTTTCTAAGCTCTCAAGTGGTTGCATAGTGACATTCTTTCACAAGTTCTCACAAGTGGGCTTCATCAACATGATTTGGTGACATTCTGTAGTGCAAAAGAACTGGAAGTAAATGGTGGCTCTCATCTGGTAGCGTGATAGTTCCATTTCAGATACTTTTGTAGTTAACGATAACAATATTTTGTTACAAATTTCACAGCACAGTGTTCTAAAGCAAGTCTCTTTCTAACGCCAAAAAATCATTTGACAAAATATGATTGAACATGCAAACGTGAACTAGTTGTGCAGATGATATTTGCAGTGGCAGAAAGCTGGCTTTAAAAACCCAATATTACCAGGTTCAGTTATGGCAACAGTTTTTTTTTAATATTTGCATTATACTGTTTATACTAATTTTTTTTTCACTTTCTGTATGTGCAGCTATCAGTGTGTCACAAGTCGGCATTCAAACAGCACCAATAGCAATTCAAAAAATGAAATGCTTGCCAATGAAACTGCTTCAAGCCACTGAATAAATTCTACTGAAGGGAAAAAGTGAAGAAACTCAATAATTTCTTTTCGAAAAATTCTGCAAACAAGCTAAAACAATCAAGTCCTAATCTTGGCAATAATAAGATGATTAATTAACTTTACAAAGTTTATATTTACAAAGAAAAGTGATTAATGAAAAGAGAAAAATTAAGTAATTTTAGTTTAATGGAAAATATTAGTATAAGCAGCAAACTCAATATTCTGACTAGCCTTATTATACAGCCGTTTAACAGCTCAGAAATGCGGAAGTTTTGTCAAGATTCCTCAAACTGAGAGAAATAACAGATAATTTTCTTTATGAGAAAAATTGCCCATAACCTATATTACTGAACAGCACTTTGCTGTGGAGCATTTGCTACAGATGTTGTAGTTAGCATTTGCTACAGATGTTGTAAGATATCTCATTTAATTCAATTTACAATTACAGGCAAAATGGTACGCATATATGAAATGTACTTTATCATAAAGGCATATCACTGAAAATTTGCACTGTTTGAAATGCAAATGTCATTAAATAAATTTGATCATTTTCCATGGTGTAAGAAATTTCAAATATTAGTGAAGTCCTCATTAAAAAAAAAAAGTTCATGAGATATGTTTCTGAACTACAGATACAACAGTGTTTTGTGTGGATCTTGATTATAAAATATGTTTCCATGTTTCAAAATTCATTTGCCTATATAATTGAGGATCTTCTAACAGACTTTCAGTTGCAAGTGATTCATTTCCAAAATGACAATATGTTAAAATGATGTTCAAAGAAAAGGATCTAACACAATTTATAAATATCTTTTGGAAGATACATTCAATTAATATTATATGCAAATGGATGGATATCCATGTTTTAGAGTACTAAACAATGAGAAAAGACATTTTCAAAAATGAATTAAGTAAAACTACAATTCAGATCATTACTAACAGATGACTATTTGCAAATTTAGTGGCAGGAAGTACTAATTTTGAACTCCAGTATGATGCAAAATTATCTCAAAAAACAATTATATTCTTTGCATTAGAAATTTTAATCTATTTAGTAATAATGTTTTTGATACATAAATGTAAATCATTTATTGATTTATTTTGCAAGTGTTAGTAAAATGTGTATAAATATTTATGTAAAAGTATCATTTCATAAAAAATTATTATTATTATTATTATTATTTTGTATGAGAAAATTATCCATTCATATCTTCATGTTTGTTACTCGGCTAGCTGAGCCTAATATTTTTACAATCTGACTCTTTCTAAAAAAAGTTTGCCAATTCCTGATTTATATCACTGTATTTCATGTGCCTAAAACTAACCTTTAATAATAATAAAAAAAATAGAATGCATCCTCATTTTAGGCAGATACTCTGCTTTGCTGACTAAACAAAATACAAAAATTATAAATCTTCAAAAAGTAAAAATAAGCTTTTCTCATTGACATTTATGCACCTACTCGATAATCAGAGTTCGTGAACCAATGAACAATGACTGAACATCATATGTATTTCATAATGAACAGTGACTGACTGAACAACCATACATCATATGTACTTTAGGGTGAAAACAGAAAATAAAAAACTTACTTTTAAAATATCTGTAGGTAAAATATAAGTGAGATTTTAAAAGAACAAAATTTCTACTTTCAAATGTAATCAGTTATTTTTTTTTATTAAATAATAGTAAAAAAATTAAAAATTTTTAATAATTACAGCTTTACAAAAATGTAACAGAATTAAGCTAAAATTATGAAGGTTAATTAAAAAAACTGCTCATGTAAGTTTTTACAAAATTTAACACTTTGGTGTAATCTGAGGTGCAGAATCAAATTACAGAAAAATATCGGAATGTCATCAGAAAGAATCTGATGTTGTTTCAAAATACATACGTTAAAGCAAAGCTATATATATAAATCTAATATATATTTTAAATCACACTTTTAAGACATAAAAAACACAAGTTAAATTTCACCAGTCATCCAAATAGAAGGAAGACACATAACTGTACCATTTTGCTTTTAACTTGCTGTATATGATGAACTGAAATTGGAGAATGGGAAAAAAGTTCGTGTTAAAATGGTTAGAGTGATCCAAGATGGCTGTATCAGTAACAATTGAAGTATCTCCAAATGTTACTAATGTTATTCATGCTAATACTGAATATGTATATACTTTTTTTCATTCCATAAATGAAGGGTCTCAGAAAAACGGTAGAAAAGAAATGCAGATAAAAATTGAAAGCTCTTATAGCAGATGATGACAGTATGAAATAAAATAATTGAGAAAGAAAGTTTATAAACCAAACTGTTTGAGTCTCATGAAAATCTTGCTACTTATCTTAATCTGCTACTAAACAAGAAGCATCAGTTTGAATGATCATCTTAGCAAAAGTACTTGGCATAAAAGAAGTGTAAATCCTTATGAATCTATTAATACTCAGGAATATAAACAATTACTCCATACCATAAGAAATCATCCATATTACTTACAAATACTCGAAAATCACGAAAATGATACTGATGACAAAAGTAGTAGCTGCCACAATAAATAATATGGTTATTAAAGAATTAAAATACTTTAATTCTTTAATAACCATATTATATATTACAGCATTGTTTTATTTCTTTAATAAGCATATTATTGCTCCACTGGATATGATCCAAAAGCTGGTTGTTCTATTATGTTCATAAATTTGGTTACTACTGATAGCTGATGATCTTATAGAAATATCTGAAAAACAGATTAAAAATACTTTAATCATCAAAAACTCAACATTATGTACTAGCTTATATGCTTCTTCAAAAGCACATGATATCTAAATTATTTAATATTTGGAAAGACAGTGCTAGGATATTGCTTTGTAACATAAATCCACATGAAATGCTTCATACCACAGCTTTTGCACAAAATAATTTCCTTATCTTAACCCCTTGACATACCATGACATCTGGAAGATGTCATTCATTTCTTGTGCCATTGTAAACTTCGATGTCTCTGAGACGTTGCAAACTGTCTTTGGTGAACGCCATAAATATATTATTAGATTCTTTAACTATTTCAGTTGTGCATCGATGCTATTTTGTTTAAATTGTTGAAGACGCTTTCCCCCTCTCAATTGTACCGATAAACAAAATCGCATCACCAAGCCAGGAAAAAAAAAAAAAAATCAGTACAGCAGTGATCTCTCACACCAAACACCACAGTACATATTTGAATCTAGTAAAAATTAGAAATAGGCCTCTCAACCTGTCTGAGTTGAAAGCATTATATGAAAGTGATGATGAAAGTCTATTACAATATTCTAGTGATGATAATGTGAATGAAAATGGTCATCAAAATGTTTATACTGTTGAGTACTCAAGTGATGCTTCAAATTCAAGTGAAGCTAGCTCTGTTCGACAAAATGTGCATAAAAGTGCAAGACCTATTTCAAGCAGTAAAGATTCTAATGTAGCAGAGGATGAATGGAATTGGGAAGAAAAAGGAAATGTAGGGGTTAACACACACCAAATGCAACCTTACAAAATATTTAGCTTCTACATCATGGATAATACACATGAAGACTGAAAACTCTTATTTGCACAAGGATGACATTGCATGAAATTATTGCTGGGTTCCAAAGAATTTTCTCCAGCTGCTCATTTATTTACAATAAATTAAAATATTCTTTGGGATTTAAAAGTAAAATTGATCTGTCATAAATCCTTTTTTGGAGGAAAAAAAAATCAGGCAAAATTTCATTCCAAACTACATTTCTCTCTACTACTTACTATATTGGAATTAGTTTTTAGTTATTTTCTGAAGCTCTGCCATTCACTGCTAGTTATTACCAGAGGCTTTAACAATTTGGCATACAATTGTCAGCCCTGATTTAGGCACAAATCATGCTACTTCAATCTAGGTAATAAAAAATGGTTTAAATTGGAAATAATAGATGCAGAGGAGAAATGAAAGAGAAATTTATTATAGTAAGAAACCCATGTAATGTTTTTCATAAAAACTGAACTCATCCAATGTTTCCTCATGACAACAACAAAAATATTTCCTCATGACAACTAAACTCATATTTCTTCATTCTTCATGACAACTAATCTTCCTTGTTAGTTTATAGATTTATCTTTACCATATTGGCAACACCAAGTTCCTCTGCATGCGAGCTTTGAATGTGTGTGTAACGGTATGCACGTGTTGTTAAGTTTCAATAAAAAATGTGAAAAGGTACGTTTCTCAATTCTTCGACTTGTTTCTTGATTTGATACTGGCTTATTTAACATGGTAGCAGAGCGTGGTTTGTGAACATAAGTGGAGAATTTAGGATTTATAATTGGTTTTAAAAGTTACCGGTACTAGCATAAAAATGGCATGTGCTAGAAGCAGTGATATTGGTATACCGCTATTTGATGGCTCGGACTATTTTATTTGGAAAGTACGTATGATGAAATTTCTTCAATTTAAAAAATGTAAAGATGTTGTTCAGCGAAATATCAATGAAAATGATGATGTGGAAAAATGGGAAGAAAAGGATATCCAAGCTACAAATTACATCTACAGCGCCATAACAAACAAGCAGTTGGAATATATTCACGAGTGTGAGACAGCATTTGATATAATCACCAAATTTGATGCAATGTATTTAAAAACTTCAACTTCTCTCCAAATTGTTTGTCAAAATAATTTAGAATGTGTGAAACTGAAAAATTATCCTGATGTAAATATATTTTTTGATGATTTTGAAAAGTATGTGAAGGAGCTGAAACATGCCGGCGCTACCGTGACGGAACAACAAAAATTGAATTATATGCTAAGAGCATTACCGTCAAGTTACAGTCATATTGGTGACTTAATTGATGTATTACCAGAGAAGGACAGAACAGTTGATTACCTAAAAAGCAAAATCAAATCAAAATTACTTGAAGAGAATAATGATCATGAAGATTGTGCACCAGCAGAAAAATCAAGTGCCTTCAAAATTGAAAGAAGCAAATCGGCTCCACAAGGGAATGGCTGTTATAATTGTGGAAAACCTGGTCATATTAAAAAGAATTGTTGGCATGTCCATCAAGGGAACTATCGTGGTAACGGCTCCACTAATTATCGTGGTCGAAGTGCTTCAAACAATCAAGAACGTAGTCATGGTTTTCGTAGACATCGTGGACGCGGAGCATACTCTAACCACAGAATAAACAGTCACTAAGAAAATAGTTTTCACACCACTGTTATCGAAAGTAACATGTCATGTTCCAGTGCAAATATTGTGACGAATAAAAATGAAATCATTTGGTTACTGGATAGCGGATGCACAGACCACATTATAAACAGTGATGAATATTTCAAAGAGCAAGTCACTTTGAAGGATCCTATTCAAGTGAAAGTCGGTGACGGAAGGATTTTGAAAGCTACAAAGGTTGGCAATATAATAGTTTCTTTTCCTGTATATAACTCTGAATCTATCATAACATTGAAGAACGTATTTTATGTAAAAGAAATGAAAGCAAATTTATTAAGTTATTCGAAGATTACTGATAATCATAAAACAGTTTCAAAAGAAAAGTTCTCTAAAATTTATGATATCAATGGTTCATTAGTAGCAATAGCAAAGAAAGAAGAAAGATTATATAAAGTAGAGTTATGTTAAAAATAGTAAAATGTTTGCAAATCTGACCAACACTAAGTTAACGTTAAAAGAAAAATTGCACCGTTCACTTGGACATGTATATTTTAAATATCTGGATATTATGTGCAGAGATCAACTATTAGAAGGAATCCCTAAAGAAACAGAAACTGAATATATGAAGTGTGCCATATGTATTGAAAATAAAATGCACAATTTACCATTCAAGAATAATAGAAGAAAAGCAGAAGATATTCTGGAGATTATACATACAGATGTAAATGGACCTCACAGAACAAGTGGATGTAATGGTGAGAAATACTTTGTGAGTTTTATTGATGATTATAGCAAGCTGGCAAAAATTTATTGTATCAAATCTAAGGATGAAGTCTCTGATTGCTTAATTGAATATGTAAATGAAATTCAAAATTTAACAGGGAAGATGATCAAAGAACTAAGATGTGATAATGGTAGTGAATATATGAATAGCAAGATATACAAATTTGCAAGAGAAAAAGGTATCAAGATAAAATCATGCCCACCATATGTACATGAATTAAATGGTATTGCTGAGTGTTACAACAGAACTATAATGGATATGGCAAGATGTCTTTTAGCTGAAGCAAAAGTTGACAGACGTTACTGGCCTGAAGTGATTAAAGCTGCTGCTTATTTGAAAAATAGGACATTAACAAATACTGTTGTAAAGAAGACACCATATGAAATATTTTTTAACAGGAAACCATCTGCAAATGAATTGAAATTATATGGAAGTAGAGTGTATGTAAGAATACCAGAAGAAAAGAGAAATTCTAAGTGGGATAAAAAGGCTGAATTTGGAATCTTACTTGGATATACAGAAGTTGGATATCGAGTTTTGATGAATAACAAAATTGTAGTTGCCAGACATGTTGACATCATTGAAGAAGACATAATGTGTGTAGGTTGTGATGATGAAGATGAGAAAAATATTACAGATAAGAAGAATGAACCTCAAGAAGTGTCATATGAATCGAGTAATGATAACTCCAAGGACAGTGTGATAAATGAGGATGAAACAAAAGGTGGAACGAGACCAAGAAGGCAAATCAAACCACCAGTTCGATTTCATGAGGAATTCGGGTACTACTGTGTTAGTGCAAATTTTTGTGATGCTACAGTTCCAGGTAACTTTGAGGAGGCGATAACATGCAGTGAGGCTGGACATTGGAAAGAGGCAATGGACTGTGAAATGAACAGTCTTGTTAAAAATGACACTTGGACACTAGTGACTAAACCAGAGGATAAAGCAATTCTAGATGTGAAGTGGGTATTCAAAAGAAAACCAGGTAATGTTTTTAAAGCTAGATTAGTAGTTCGAGGTTTCCAGCAAAAAGATAGTATTGAGGATACTTACTCTCCTGTCATTAAGATGCAAACCTTAAAATTGTTACTTTCTTATTCTTGTCAGTATAATTTAAATATTCATCAAATGGATGTTGAGACTGCTTTTTTAAATGGTTATGTTGTATCTGAGGTTTATGTTAAACAACCACAAGGCTATAATGATAATTCGAATAGAGTGTATAAATTGAAGAAAGCACTGTATGGGTTGAAAGAAAGCCCTCGTGCTTGGTATGAGTGTTTTAATGAGTATATTACGAGTCTAGGATTTCGTAGGAGTAAATATGATTATTGTCTTTATGTAAAATCTGAAAATGATGTATTTGTATATATTCTTTTATTTGTTGATGATTTGTTGATATGTTGCAAAGATACTCAGGTAATTAATGATATTAAGGAACAACTACATAATAAATTTAAAATGAAGGATTTAAATAAAGTAAAAAGTTACATTGGAATTGATATTGAATATGATAACAAGAAAAGTAATATCTTAACATTGAGTCAGGAAAATTATATTGAATCTTTAGCTAAGCTGTATGGTATTGAAAATTCAAAGCTTTATGATACACCAATGGAGACTAATCTTAAACTAAGCCAATCTAATTTAAATGAAAATGTTAAATATAGAAATCTAATAGGAGCACTCTTGTATATTAGTCATGGTACTAGACCAGACATATCTTTCAGTGTAAACTATTTAAGTAGATTTCAAAATTGTTATGATGAGACACATTTCAAATATGCTTTGAGAGTTTTAAAGTATTTGTACTTAACAAAACATCTAAAATTAACCTATAGTAAAAATCTTACAACTGATATTATGAATTGTTATGTTGATGCTGATTGGGCAGGTGATATTGTTGACAGAAAGTCAACTACTGGGTTTGTTATTGAATTATTTGGTAATCCAATTTATTGGAAATCCAAAAAGCAAAATTGTGTGACAAAATCTTCTACTTTTGCTGAATATATTGCTCTATCTGAGGCTGTGACAGAAATTAATTTCTTAAAAAATGTGGTGAATGATGTTTTTGCTGATATAAATGACCCCATTAAAATTTATGAAGATAATTCAGGAGCTTTGGCCATTGCTAATTATGGGAACTTCACTAAAAATTCAAAACATATAGAAGTTCAGTATCATTATGTACATGAGAATGTTCAAAATGGAGTAATTGAAATTGTAAAGATTGATTCAGAATCAAATATTGCAGATATCTTTACCAAGTCTTTAGGAAAGATTAAATTTATGAAATTCAGAGAGGGTTTGAAACTGAAGTAAATTCTGTATACTATTTATATAAGTGATGTTTATTTAAATATTTTTGCTTGAGATGAAATAGATTTTGGTAATGTCTTTATGTGAACTAAATTGTATTTAACTTTGATTTTAGCATTTAAATTAATGAAAGAAATATTTTGAAATAATTTGTGTTAAGTGTTGAATTTTATTGTTTATATCTATGCTTAATTGTAATCGGTAAAGATGAAAAGGTTACCTATATCTATGTTTATCTGTAATTAGTAAATATAAATGTAAGGAGGCGTGTTAGTTTATACATTTATCTTTACCATATTGGCAACACCAAGTTCCTCTGCGTGCGAGCTTTGAATGTGTGTGTAATGGTATGCACGTGTTGTTAAGTTTCAATAAAAAATGTGAAAAGGTACGTTTCTCAATTCTTCGACTTGTTTCTTGATTTGATACCGGCTTATTTACCATTCCTATATGTGCTCGAAAACATAAATTAATTCTAAACTTACCAAATGTCAATTCCAGTGTTATTCTCTTCTGACAATGGCACAGTAGCTAGATAGCTGAAATGAATATAAAGCACTATGGAACATTTTAAAAAACTTTAAAGAATATAATTCACAGAATAATATATATATATATATATATACACTCACGTTTGTGAAAATTGCAACACCAAGAAGGAATCGTCATAATTGAATGCAATTTAATACACAGTTGAGTGGTAGTGGTACAAATAAATGATTAAATGTTCAAAGCAAACAAACAAGAACAAGAGATCAGAATCAGTATTTTGTGTGGCCACCACGCGCCGCAATAAGTGCTGCTATACGACGTGGCATGGAGTCAAACAAAGTTTGAATGTCTGACTGAGGAAGAGCATTCCATATCGTTTGTACGCGTACCCAAAGTTCGTCTGCAGACGCAACAGGACGAGGATCACGAGCAAGACGCCGACCAATGACATCCCACACATGTTCAATTGGCGACATATCCGGGGAACACGCAGGCCAAGGAAGAAGCTGTACCTGCTGCGCTGCAAAGAAGGATTTAACAATCCGAGCAGTATGAGGGCGGGCATTGTCCTGTTGAAATACAGCGCCTGGCAAGCTTTGAAGGAAGGGAACAGCTTCGGGCTGTAGAACTTCACGGATATACCGGTTGCTGTTCAGATTGCCCACAATTCGTAGCAATTGAGATCGTCTATGATATGCTATGGCGCCCCAGACCATAACTCCGGGTGTTCGTCCACTGTGGCGTTCGATAATGCACTCCGGAAGGTGGCGTTCACCGGCATAGCGTCTGACACGAATGCGGCCATCATGGTACCACAAATTAAAGCG
Source organism: Stegodyphus mimosarum (assembly GCA_000611955.2). Taxonomy (NCBI): domain Eukaryota; kingdom Metazoa; phylum Arthropoda; class Arachnida; order Araneae; family Eresidae; genus Stegodyphus; species Stegodyphus mimosarum. The sequence goes on from KK112483.1 coordinate 54,912, forward strand.
GGATTCGTCAGAAAACACGACATGCTGCCAATCAGCACGCCAGTCTCTATGCTGATTGGCCCATTGTAGCCGCAGGCGGCGATGGTCGTGCGTTAGGGGGATCCTGTATAAAGGAGTCCGTGCGCGCAGTCCACACTGCAGCAGACGTCTACGAATTGATGAAGCACACAATGAAACACCTGTAGCTATTGACCACAGTGCTGCCAATTGTCTAGAGGAAGCTGTACGGTCCGTCCGCGCCATGCGGACCAGGTGTCTATCATCGCGAGCTGACGTCACATTTCGGGGTCCACTCCCGGATTTCCGAGTTGTCCGACACTCGTCCGTCCACTGCTTCCAAACGCGCATCACTGTGCTGCTGTTACGCTGCACACGAGAGGCTACTGCACGATACGACAATCCAGCTTCACGAAGGCCGATGATTCTCCCTCGTTCAAACTCTGTAAGTTGTTCAAATCTCGCTCTCTTTCGTCGACGAGGCATAAGTACAGATTGAGTTAACGTTTACCACTAGCAGATAACCACCGATAACCATACACGCCTCGCTACAGCCGTCTATTTATTCGGATCCATCAGCCGTTCAGAGGGCGCTGCTCAGCATACGCATGCGCTACGGATTTGCAATTCTAATCATTTGCATATCATGCGCTACTTTGCATTTCCTGAAAATTTCAGCTCACTCGCGTAAGTCCTTCATGGTGTTGCAATTTTCACAAACGTGAGTGTATATATATATTAATCTCATATTTTGTGTATTATCATAGCAGAAATTACAATCAACATTAAAAAAAAGTCTGTTTATATAATATCATTAACATGTAAAGTTTCAGAAATATCAAGCAAGTAAGCATAATTTAATAGAAAGAAATGAAATAATATTATGTCTTTACAATATTCTGAAAAGCAGTAATTTCAGAGTCATATACAATAACCTCTTACCAAAATAACCAAAAAATTATCCTAGATTTCCAACAATTATATTAATTTAAACATATAAAACTTTGTTTTGCATTATTTTCAATTGGTTATATTTAAGAATCATTCATTTTATTACTATTTAAACTTTTCTTATCATGGACTACAATTAAAAATGTAATTTACCAGCGGTTTCTAATTTTTCAAAGACTGATGTGTCGGATATCACTCTCAAGTTAATCATATAATATTTTCAAATTATTTACCAATTACTATTTAAATACATTTACTGTGGCTTCAAATCATAAATCACAACCATTTTATAACTCTTTATATATTTATTTTTATAAAGATTTAACTTCTGCACTTTTAAGTCATAGATTTTAAGAAAAGTTTTATTTGCTTAATGATAATTTATTAGTTTATAATAATCTACAAATATCTTCAAATCTATGTGTTAAGTATATAGTTTGATATAAATAGAAAATGTATTATCTTATTATTACACCTTATTATTTAAATACCACCATTAGCCCTTTTGTTAGTAAACTGCACTTGCAGCAGTAAACCTACTTGCAACTCTTGGCAAATAGCCGCCAAATGATCAGCAGTCTTAACCACAGGCATAGGTAGAAGTGGGTGGGACACCAGAATTTCATCATTAGTCACACAGGCATAGTATGACCACATTAACTGTGGCATTGACGCTGAGTAGTTGGGTAGTAACTGCATAGTTGATGCTGTGTAACTGTGCAGTTTCGCCTACTACTGTGCAGCCCTGATTTTGAGGCGGGCAGTCTGAGGGTCTCCCACTAACATCTTGAGAGAAATTTAGGCTTGCCACATATTTTCAATGTCCCATTGCCATATATGCTTACAAACATCCATCCACACCTTCTCTGGGATTCGAATCCGGGCCCACTGGCATAACAGTCAACTTCACTAACTACTACCCTGGCTGGGTGGCTGTCTTAAACATAGTCATTTATGAACTGTCTGACATGAGAAGAGCTCTGAGTAGAGTGGCCACTTTGTCACACTTCATTAACATAATAGCTGTTCGTGCCATTTAAATAATAGAGGTTGTAAAATAATAAAGTACTATTGTAGAAAAATTGGATAACTTATTTTTTACTGCTTTTTTTGAAAATTCTCTAATAAAAATGAGAACCACATTATTATCTTATTATAAAAAAAGCTTTATTACTGATGTATTAGCATCAGTAACGCTTCCTTCTGTCACAGATTTTTCCTGCATTTTCAGTCATTAATATACTCCTAATTTTGTAACTTTTGCTGCTTTGAGAGTAAGAATCAGAAGATTTTTTAAAACTTAACAATTTAGGAAAGAGTAAAAAATGAATTTAACATATATGTATCAATTCAGCATTAAAGGCAATGGTCTCTGTCAATGAGGTAGCCCTGAGACCCAGATCATTATATTTTTAACTATTCATGCATGGTATCTACTTATCTGCATATTCCAACATTGGGAAGCATGGACGGAGAATACTAACAAAAACACAGCAGTGATCAGATAAATAATTGCAGCCATTACTTATTCTGCATCACTTATTAATACAGAATAACTGCACATAGCTGTAAATTACTTTTACATTTAGTTCTGCATGATTTTACACTTGTAATACATAATTTTTGTTTTTAATGTGAACATATTATGGATATCTTATCTGCATATATTTTAATTATCGATATCGCTTTTATGAAATTTTGCTTCACCCATTTTTGGTGACACTGTATATACACAGTCCAGTCACATTAATGTGACCATGTGTCAAAAGCCAGAATAACCACCTTTCGCAGAGCGGACTGCTGCGAGACGTGCAGGAAGAGAGTCACATAGGTCCCTGAAGGTGTTCTCTGGGATGTTGAGCCATGCTGACTCTAATGCCGTGGCCAGCTGCGCTAGATTACGCGGTTGAGGATCCATGGCGCGAACAACTCGATCGAGATGGTCCCACAGATGCTCGATTGGGTTTAAGTCAGGTGAGTTTGCTGGCCAGGGGAGGACGGTAAACTCATCCTGGTGCTCTTCGAACCACGCACGTACACTGGCAGCTGTATGGCACCTCGCATTGTCCTGCTGGAAGATGCCATCATCCTGAGGAAAAACAATGCACATGTAGGGGTGAACATGGTCCGCAAGGACAGATGCGTACTTGTATTGATCCATTGTGCCTTCCACAATGATCAGTGAACCTAGAGAATGCCAGGAAAACATTCCCCAGACCATAATGCTCCCGCCTCCAGCTTGGACCGTTCCGGCAATGGTTGCAGGGTGGTTCCTTTCAGAGGTTTCACGCCTTATACGCCAACGTCCATCTGTCCGATGGAGCATAAAACGCGATTCATCCGAAAACGCAACCTGTCGCCACTCAGTGGACGTCCAGCTGCTGTACTGGCGTGCAAATTCTAGCCTTCGCCGTCGATGAACAGCAGTCAGCATAGGTGCACGAACCAGGCGTCTGCTTCGGAGGCCCAGACGCAGCAATGTTCGCTGAATAGTACTTTGGGAGACACTTTTGGTAGCCCCTTGGTTCATTTTGGTGGTCAGTTGCTCAACGGTAGCCCGTCTATCTGCCCGAACGCATCTCCGCAACCGTCGTTCGCCTCTGTCATCTATGGCCCGTGGTGCACCACATTTGCCACGTCGCTGATTTTGGACAGTCCCATTTTGCCATGCACGGTACACTTTTACCACGGCGGCACGCGAACAGTTCCCAAACTCAGCCGTTTCGGAAATGCTTCCACCCTTGGCCCGAAAGCCAATGATCATGCCCTTTTGGAAGTCGGATAAATCGCTTCGTTTCTGCATTCCGCCAACGATTGAAATGTTTTCCGAAGCCCTCACACACCCTTTATATACGCTCAACTGCACTGTGCTGCCACCTGCCTTCTGTGATTGGTTATTTAACTCTGACATGGAAAGTACGTGGTGGTCACATTAATGTGACTGGACTGTGTAATTCCCCTACCCCCGATACTCATTCATATAGTTTACTTGCAATCTGTAGCTATCAGCATTATTAATCATAGTTGTACATCAACATCTATGAATGTTTGCCCCATTATTTTTTTCCCTCTTTTCCAGCGATTTTCTCCAGCCTTCCGTTGTTTCTACTTCTTCTGCTGCATCTCTGATTTTTGTTTAATGGTTAAACTGCTTTTCTGGATTTTTTCTGCTGGTTAGATAACTATGCTACTTGTTTACTTAGTTTACAGAAAGCTGCCTTTCCTAGTGGTGCACAGAGAAAGCTAATACATACCTCAGTACTTCGTAAGAATTCTATAGGAAAAAACAGTTATTATGAAATATTAGACAAATGAAATTAAGTTACTTGATTACAGTACCTTTTTGCTTTTGTTAAAAAGTAATTCAGAAATCTGTTTTATAACAGTTATTATCTTGTTTAATTTTCAGAATCAAGATATTCAAATACCATCAAAATGAGAAGACAGTTTAAAATATGCCACATGGATACAAAAATATTTTGATTTAATAATATTTTCTCAAAAACTTAATATGCTATTGTTATTATAATGATATCACAATAATATTATTATATTTGTTAAAAAAACTGTCACGAAATTGCAAATTACTGAACCATTTCTGTTGCCAAACTGATTTTAAATCATCAAATTTGGCATTGTACACCAAAGAATTCATAACACAGAAAGAGAAAAAGGGTTTGGGTTACATGAAATTAAACAATAATTGAATTTCTGCATTTTAAATACAAATCTGGTGACAGTTCTTCAAAGGGCAACCACACTTGGTGAACTTGCAAAAAACTACAAAGTTTATAAAAAAAAGGGGGAGCTTTGTATGCACATAAGATTTAAAAACTAGAACAGTTTTCATAAAGATTACAAAAAATTCTTCATGAAAGTGGGCAAATATCTATTAATCGAAGGTCTATATAAATGAAAACTGCACTGGTGAAATAAATTAAGAGAATTTGCATATTTTATTGAACTGCATGAAAAGAACTGAACTGAAGGAAAAACACTGCTTCTAGATAAAAATGCAAATCTTGTACGGCAAATATGTAAGCGCACACGTGTGTATAGGTGGAGCCAGCAGAAAAACAGGCTTTATAAGCGCATGGAGGGTAAGACGAATTGCTTTCACTAGCACACCTCAGCGAATTTCTTGGTGTTATGTTGCAGCAATCGGTTAAATTCACATCTGAACAGTAAAAATGAGTAACCATAAACGTTTAGATGATGGAATGAAGTGGTAAATTGTGAGGAGGCTAGAGGCAGGCCAATTGCAAGTCCAGATACGCAGAGAGTTCAATTTAACGCCCAGCGTCGTATGTAACCTATGAAAACAGTTCCAGGATACTGGATCCATCGAGAGAAAGCCTGAGCAAGGTCGTCCAAGAGCCATGACAGCCAGAGAAGATCGCTATTTGTCCATTTTAGCGAGGTGTAATAGAAGGGCTACAGCTTCTCAGCTCTCTCGGGACCTGTATGCAGCCAAGGAACCCTTGTAACAAGGGTGACTGTTTCCAAAAGACTGAACGAGAGAGGGTTGTTTGCCAGAAGACCGGCTGTCTGTGTTCCGCTCACGTCTACGGACAAGAGAATCTGATTAGCATGGTGCAGGCATTATAGCGATTGGAGTACGGAGCAATGGGCGACCGTTCTGTTCACTGACGAGTCCCGTCTTAGCCTAAACACCGATTCTCGCCGTACTTTCATATGGAGAGAGCCAGGGACCCGCTACCTGCCCTCCAATGTCCGTGAAATCAACAATTATGGCAGTGGCAGTGTAATGGTCTGGGTAGGCATCATGTTGGATGGCCGTACACTTCTCCACATCTTTGGCAGAGGCTCTGTGACTGGTATGAGGTATAGGGATGAGGTCTTGGAGCCCTATGTTCGCCTTTTCTGGGATGCAGTGGGCCCCGAGTACATCTTACAGGATGATAACGCGAGGCCACATCGAGTTCTTCTGGTTGACAAATTGCTTGAGAATGAAGATATTAACTGGAGTGATTGGCCAGCCAGGTCTCCAGACCTCAACCCTATACAGCATGTCTGGGATGCTCTGGGGAGGGCAATTGCAACTCACAACTCCCCTCTGAGAACCGTTCAGGTTCAGCGTTGAAAACAGCGTTGCTGAATGAATGGTACCAGTTGTCATAGGCACTGATAAACTGCCTTATTTCCAAAATGACACCACGCTGCGGGGCCTGAATGGCTGTAAGAGGTGGTGTGGTGAGTGAAATTTTTTTGGTGCAAAACCAGGGATGGTTATAATGTGCCAAACACAAGGTAATGGGACATAAAGT
>KK112484.1:3678-37393 GCA_000611955.2 Stegodyphus mimosarum
AGAGGAATTATAACCGTAAGAGCCTGTTTGAAATTTCTAAGGTTTAATCGTATGAAAGTAGTTAAAAATTACATGAAAGTCATGTACAAAGTAGTTAAAAATTAAATGAAAGTCGTGTACATAGTGTGAAAATATAGCAACTTAGTTAAAATTCAGAGTATGTTGGGAACTAAAAACGTCGAAAAATAGAAAAGAAGTTAAAATTTACATGTAAAATTATATAAAAGTTAGATACATGATAGGAAAATCTACGAATTATGTTAAAGTTAGGACTATACTGGAAATTATGAAAGTTAAAATGTATAAAAGTAGATGGTGGGATGTATATTATGGGATGTATATTATGCGAAAATATAGCAAACTAGTTAAACTTTATAGTATGTTGGGAAGTAAAAACATTAAAAATAGGAAAGAAGGTTAAAAGATTACATCTAAAATTAAATAAAAGTTAGGTACATGATAGGAAAATATACGAATTATGTTAAAGTTGGGACTATACTGGAAATTATGAAAGTTAAAATGTATGAAAGTAGTTACAAATGGGACGTATATTATGCGAAAATATAGCAAATTAGTTAAACTTTATAGTATGTTGGGAAGTAAAAACATTAAAAATAGGAAAGAAGGTTAAAAGATTACATCTAGAATTAAATAAAAGTCAGTGTGTATAGTGTGATAATATAATAAATAAGCTTAAGATTTACGAAATAAATTAAAAATTTTACATCTTAATTAAGTGAAGGTCATGTAAACGATCCGAAAATATCAGAAATAAGTTAAAATATATAATAAGTTCAAGATCGCAAATGTTAGAAAGTATGAAAAAAAAAGATTGAAATTTTATATAAAATTAAATGATATAATAAATAGAAACATATATTTCAATAATTACGCTCGTAAAATATAGCAAATAAGTTATAAATTGAAGTACATTAAACATTACGAAGGTTAGAAAGAAGGGAAAAAGTTAAAATTGGATCTAAAATTAAAATCATATGATAAATTAAAATGTCTATCTGAATAATTACACTCCTAAAATTTAATAAGTGAAATAAAATTACGAGTATATGGTTAAAAGATATGAAGAACGTCCTGTGTAAAATGAGTAATGTAATTAAGATAAAGGAAAATTAATATGCTCTGATGAAATAAAAAATTGTAAGGCATACGTTAAAACTAAGAGTGCATAGGACATTATAATTCTTGAAATATAGCATAAAAATTAAAAATTTACATCTACCTGCCAAACATTAAATTCCATGCGTTTAGAGAACATAGAAAATAACCGTTATATGCCAAGTAAAGACGAAGAAAAATACAAAGGAAAAAAATCCTAAAATTAGAAATTACTGCTGTAAAATCAACAAAAGATAATCTCTTATCAAAGTGTGACGACACCTTATCAGCTAAATTCAGACTCCTACAACCCTCCTCCTTATCAGTTAGTTTACTCATCCGCAATCCGCCTCCCAAATTGCACTGCCTCAATCCGCCTCCCGACTTGCACCGCGCACCGCCTCCTGCCCGTGAACTCTCCGTTTCACACTACTCTTGTCTTTACATTAAATTAAATTACTCCTTACATTAAATTACTTTTGTATTCTTTACATTAAATAACAGAAAGATATCTGAAAATTACATTTGTCCTACAAAATAGCTGAAAAAAATCAGTATGTCTCATTATGTTCCAGAACTTTCTTTTCTGTTCAGTAATCTTAGCTGAAATAGACAGATACTATTTTAGATTTAACCTGTTTGACTAAATGCACTGCAACTGCAGGATGATATGATTACATTATTACAGTACAAGACATTTTGCAAAGTATTTCAATTAAGAACTCAAAATAGCCTTTCTCCATGCTTCAAAAAGTCTATCTCCATCTAAAAACCAGTAATTCCGGTAAGAAACGCAACACACTAGCGAACCTCATTTTGTTACCACAAGGTTTTAGAATTTGTTTGTATATTTGAATTACATAGGCCAGCTAATCTTTTTATTCTTATCTGCACTCACTGTCTGTCAATACACTTACATTACAATTAGAAGTTTATTCAGTCTACTACTGTTTGAAATTACAGATGTTAGTTGCTTAACTTTTAATTTCCTTTGAATTAATAGTTAGAACTCTTTCATTAGAAATCAAATTTTATACTTTTTAAGAAAGCACAAAATTTCACAAACAGAATTTTTCAAGCCTTGATCCCATTAAAATACTTAATATACCTTTAACAAATTCGTTTAAAAACTTAATACTTCAGTTTAGCTTAAAAGTAATTTATTTTCATTTTGCTTATAATTTTATTCCCCCTTTCCCGCATATTTGCAAACACAGTACGTAATAAATCTTAGTTTTTACATTGCACCCCAAATTATTCAGTTTGTCATCCCTTTCAACCTAAATCAATGTTCAAAATTAATTCTATGGAAAAAAACGCTGAAAAAAAATCTTACAAATGAATTAATCCTTTTTGAAATGTTTTATATCCATAAAAACTTTCTCATTTTATTAAATAGTTCAAAATGTTCTTCTCATTATCTACCAGTTAAAACTTCGAAGTTTTTAAGTTACACAACGCTCACTTATAATATCATGAAATAAAATGAAGTTTCAGAATAAAAGTAAATAAATAATTTCAAAGTTCAGTTATGGTGCAAAAGTCAAAGTTCATATCCTGAAAACAAATATTGCTGTTAGATGAACTTTCAAGTGTAAGACCTGTAAAGATGTTATTCAACTCGTATTTAATTTATTAAATTGGTGTATTTAGTTCAAAAATCTGAAGTTAGTATCTTCTACAGTTTTTAATAATGAGTTTCACTACACATAATTATTTGATTATATTATTCCTATTAAATTCTAAAAAATTAATTAAATAATATTAATTAAAAGCAACAAATTATCAAATTAAGGAATGTACGTTACACTAAAAAAGTAAAGGCCCACAAAACTAATCGATAGTGGACTGATATAAAAGATAGCATTTTATAAGCATGTACACATGCATTCCCTAATTATAAACTTAAAAAATCTTTTTTCATGACATTTTAAGCATTTATTTGTATATGTTGAATTTAAAATGCTTTTCATTTTATAAACCTACCTGCACAGTTTATTAAAGATTCTTCAAATTTTCTGCCTCTTTGATAATCAATTTATTTGATTTAAATTGCAATCATTTCCATTACTGGTTAAATAATATTCTTTGTTAACATTTTATAATGGGAAAAACTTGTAAAATAAAATAAAAAAAATCAGTTTTCATAAATTAAAAAACGTTTCTTTTTCCAACTCATTTTCAGATACTTGTTTGCTACAGAGCAACTAAATTTAAATCCTTTGCGTCATCTGAAATTGCAAATTAGAGATTGTGAAATTACGTTTGTCAATTCTGACCATTAAACGTAAAGGCTACTTTAAAAATGTACTACTTTTATATTTCATGCTACGCAAAAACTGATTTTTAATTTTTTCATAATTTTCTTTCTTTAAAATTTGCCTTCTTTAAAAGTTTTCTTCTTTCTACGCTAAAAAATGACACTATCTTCTTTCAAACTTCAAAATGCTACAACTTCTCATTTCTTGCGTTACAAAATTGCATGTTAACCAATCTTAAAACACACAATAGGCATCACAAAATTTCCCACAAATTCGCAAATGAAAGGTATGGATTTTTCCACATCTCCTGCACAATCAATGCTAATAGTTCCAGAAAGTGTTAGAGACTTTGCCTTTCCACTTTGTTCATTATCTACTTCTGATCTTGTTTTATAAAAACACATAAATACTTTTAAGTGTTTCATACAAGATAATGATTTATTTAATTTAGTGTTAATTTCTAATAATATTCAAATTATTTTGATATTATTATAAAATCTGAGCATAGTTACAAATATGTATAATTCAATGAAAAACATAAACACTGCCTTATTTATGGCCAAATTATTAAGAGATTCATTTCAATTCAAAAACCAATATCATTTAGAAAGTGATATTAAAAAAGTATTCCCAGTTATTATAAATTATGACATTTGCATAAAATTGTGAAATATACATGTGAGAACAGAAAACAAACTTTATGCCATATTTATTTAGAATTAATTAATTTATTCAATTTATAATTTTATTGCAAAAGTTTTTTACTAGTAACACTGTGAATCAAATAATAGGCTAATAATATAGATACAGAAATAAAAATAATTTATTATTTTTATAATAAAAAAAAATAAATTATTTAATTCATAAATCTGAAAAAAAAAGAATTAATTTAAAAATAACAAGATATAATGATTCACAAAATTTGTTTCTTGACTAGATCGAAAAATGAGGGAATGGTTCTTCACTCTTTGCACTAGCATGTCCTCTGGAAAAAAAAAAAAGGCTCTTAAAAAGTTTATAAAAAATATTCTAATAGCTGTTTTAAACATTTGCTGCGTAGCACTTTTAATTACATTTCTTTATAATAACTAATTAAGAATAGTTTAAATTATTAAAAAAAATTAATCACAGTGAACCGTCTCATCGCGACTAGCTGCCTCAATCACTTCTTAAAATTAACATGCAATTCTCACAAAATAACTAAGCATAACTTAGTAGACATTACTTACTAGAATTCCTACTTTTATTGAAGATTAAAATCTTCAAGATTCAGGTAGCTTAGAAAAGGTTCACTGTACAAAAATAGCAAATATGCAAATTCTTTCATAAATGAAGCCAATATGGATGTTAAATATAATATACAATATACTCATTTTCAGAACAAATTCTTCCAGCATTGAAAAAATATTAAATTATCTAATACCTTTAAATTTCCAAAACAATATTAAAGATCTGTGCCAAATAAATCACTGACTCTCAAACTCTAAGTACCGTTATTTACTCACATAATCGTCCTTAGCTTTCTTTTAGCACAAGGCTCCGAAATTAAAAAAAAATATTTACTTAATTTTCGCCTTCCTTCAGACCTTTCATACAGTGAGTTCCCCTAAATTTTAAAACACTCATTCATGCATTGCTACTTTTATGTATTGTTGCATTAACTGATTCATGTACTGTTGTATTAAATATTTATGATTAAATTAATAATACTAATTTGCTCATGGATTTTGAATCCATGGGTCATGATTGATGAAAAAATAATAGTGAACAGCTTCAAGAAAATGGGGGTACCTAATGCTCTTGATGCCGTATTCTCACCCCCCCTTTTTTTTGCTAATTTTATCGTCTGAAATCTAGAGGGGAAAATTAGGCAAAAATTTAATTTCCAAAGGACACAATGAAGTAAGAACGTAAATGAAAAGTAATCATGGGTAAACTACTGGTAACTATCACAATTTTATTTCTTTAACAGAAACGTACATTTCAATAAGAAGCCATGCAATGACAACATTTAATAAGTTATTTCATTTCTACTTCTCTATAACTCGAATTTCTTCCATTCTTACTGTCACCTCTGCTACTTCTCAAGCCTCAAATCATCCAAAAGTAATTAGAGAAGGTGATTATGCAGCTGATGTGGCAAAATTACAGAGTGAATATCAATTGGTGTTTACTTCACTATAATGGATCATTTCTTGTATTAAGCTGGCATTAAGTCTAACACTTAGATAGGAAAGGTTCAGCATGGCCTTCGCAGGTAGTAAGCGAAAGTTTCTCTTTCTTAGCATGATAAAAACAATAACTACGTAGACGAATCCATTGTAAAATTTTGAGAAATCATTGCATGTGGTTAGACAGACTGAACGGTGATGACTTGCATGCTGCCGAAGATGACACAAACTGTAATTCTAAAAGCATTAAATGCTTTGAGATATAGGGAGTAGCACTGGACAGTACTAACAGTGGGCGAAATTCAAAGCAGATGGAAGCAAGAATGAAATTATCTTATTAGATACTGAAATGTATATTACTTTGCGTTCTTATTGGAAAGTAGATTTCGTTCAATAAATAATACTGTGAATAGTTACCAGTAGTTTATTCTTGAATCCGTTTTATTTGATGTATTCTTACTGTAATCACATACTTCAAAACTAAATTGATCGAATAATTTTCCCCTCTCAATTTTCGTAGTGTAAAATTAATAAAAAAGGAGAAAAACCTGCTAGTACACATGGTAACACCTCTCTCTCCATATATATAGGCATGTATCTTCATGGAAAACAGCTAAGGAAAACAAATGACATTTTTCTTTAAAAAATGTATTAATAAATGGGATGAGAATTAAGTTCATTTTTAGACTTATGATGTTCGAAATATATATAATTAAATAAATAAATTAGACAATTAAGTTCAAATAAATTTTAAGCCAAATTATGTATTTAAGTTGCAGTAATTTAATTTATAATAATTAATATTAATAAAACAAATATAATTTGTTCAGCAAAATATTAAACACCTTCTTCAAAACTGTAAAAATTATCAACGTTTAGGTTTATCTGATAATTATCAAATTTACTTCTTTGTTTTGCATTTAGAATTATAATTTTACTTTTCCACAGAAATTTGTTTTTGATTAAAAAAAAATCACTTGTGTTAATAGATGCAGTACATTTTTGTACTTTTTGAAATTTTATAGAACCTTCATTTTTACTTTACCAAACAGAATATTTGAATATATATGTAAAATTAATATTAAAAAATCAAAACACAAATCAGAAATTAGAAAGAAAATTTAATTAATAATTACTACTAATGCCATGCAAAATACTATGAAATTAATTGATAAATTTAGAATGATATTTTACCTCTGCAAAGTTTGGAAATTTCATATTTAAATATTTTTTAAAAATAAATATGCTTAAAAAAGGGTCACTTGGAACATTGGACATTCAGCAACTACAACTTGCTTCAGGTCTTTCATAGCATTGGTTTTCTTTTTACTAACAAGAAATATTATCTTCAGTTACTGCATAAGGTATTTTCTCCTTGCTTCCAGTATGCCTTCGTGGAGTAACGGTAGTACACTCGGTGCGTATTCGAGAGGTCCAGGTTTGAGTCCTGCCGAGGGCACAGCTCATTTTTCATCTCACCTGCTTCAAAAAAAAAAAAAAAAACCACCTAATGACTCTAAATTGAATTTAAGACTTCTAACAAAGATGCTACTGAAAGTCACGAATACTTACTTAAATGTGAAATTAATTTGGCTAACTTAAAATAGTTTTAAAAAATCAATCTTCATATATGTGCCTAAAAATTAGACCTTCGTAATTTTCTTTAATTTAAAAGCTATGTGCATTCTTTATTAGTTTTGACTAGCAAATCATTGGCTAACTAAATGCCAAGCTATAAGTAAACTAATGTAGCTTACAAATGCACAGAATTTTATCAACTTAAAGTTAATCAACTTAAAGTTACATTTTTTGCAAATTTGTGTCATTTGGTTTGGTGGAACATGGCAAAGCATGCAAAGCTATTTGCCTAAAGGGAAGCATATAATTATGGAGGGGCTTGTAAGGAAAAGTGGCTTGTATTCACATTGTATTTATATATGTACGTAGGTTATATTATTAATTCTAAAATTAATGTTTTAGTAAAAATTTATTATTTTTTATTATTATTTGATTTTTAATACTGACAAACACATACAGATTGGTTTTAAATTTCACATAGTCGCAATTCTTTTTTAAAAGAAATTATTTTATGATTTATATGATTATGATCTTACTTATTTTATGATCATGATCAAAATAAACATTTGTCACGGAATGTATTAAACTTATGTTACCAGATTCGTGCTATCTTGGTAATAAGATCGATATTCTTCTAAACTGTATTAAAACTAGGCAAACTCAAATGAATATAAAAATAAATTCTACATTAAATGTTTAAAAAATTGTAAATATGCAATGGCAGTTATACAGTATAATAAAATTTGTAATTCATAAAATAGTAATGAAATTATATTTTTGGGAATAAAGTGCAATATGTTAATTTTTGTTTACAACTAATTTAACGGATTGCTAGAAAAATATTTTAGGTCATTTTCACCTTTTTCTCGTTGATATTAATATATTAAAATATATGGAATAACAAAGTTGCACCTAATTAGAAAAACAAAACAATACGAAAATTACCATACGCTATATTTTTAATTAAATATAATTACTTCATTTTGGAATTATAAAATTTTCATAAGACATTAATACAATATCACTGTTTCAATTAAATAACGCTGGTTATATAAAAAAATATTGGTTATAAACAATATGGTCGATTAAAGGCGTAATTTATTGGATTCACAATCACAAATACTATTATTAGATCTATATTTGGAATAAATACTTTGCACTATATTCAGTGCTGATAGTGCTTGTACTTGCTATATACTCGTTCTAATCCAAATCACCCTGCCGTTAAACCAAAGAACATTTATAGAATACACATTCTTTTGTAGAACTTATATAGAATGCATATTCTTTGGTTAGACATTAAGTGCATTGATATTTACTGGTAGCACAGGCTAAGCGTTAAAATACTTAATCAGTATATATAAGAGTGCAAAGTGCATAAAAATAATCCACATAAAATGAACAAAAATATTTCAAATAGTAACTTTAAAAGCTTTACTTACCGTTCAGGAAAGTGACGAAGACTCAGCCATGTTTTTCTGTTACTATCTTTAAAACAGTTATCATTGTCTTCTCCTGATTGGCTGAGATATTTCCCCCCCTTCTCCAATCGGTCACTTCATTCATGCGCGCTAAACTGAAACCCTCGCCTTTGCTCGTAAGTGTACTCATAAATCGTTTGCATAGACCACCGTTTCCTTTCAAACTGTTCACGTTACAGGAAATTCTCATGTAACATTTTAATTTCTGTAACTTTACAAAACTTTTGCCTGTAAAGAACGACTTTTTTTTACAGTGCACTAATGATTATACATGGGAAGTACAAGGGCGACTATGTTTTGAAAAAGCTTCACTCATTCATCATGTTTTGAAAAAGCTTCACTCATTCATCATGTTTTGAAAAAGCTTCTTCAGTTTTTGAGGAAGAAAATAAGCACAAATATTGAAAATGTTGAGCTGACTAAATCAAAATTAATATTTACTCTATTTGGTAGGATGTTATTTTATGTTTATTAATATTTTCAGCTGTGAGTAAATATGTAACACATACAGGTAATTATGAAAACAGTAGCCTACAATGTTTGTATAATTAACATTTATCCCAAAATTTGTCACTTAAAATCATTTCCTGAAACATGTAGGATTTTATTTGGCTTCCGGAATAAATATGATTATTATTGGTTTTAACTTGATAAGTATCAGAAAAATAATGTAATAAATATGTAACTATTTGCGTTTGTCAGTTAACTGAATGGATCGAAGAGAGGATGCTTTGGCTAATATTTTTATTTTTGAAGCAATGATGTTAATGTGAGAGGGAAAACTTTTCGTTATGTAGTTGCGACTTCCATAATTTTCATTTGGCCGAAATGTGTTTTCTGAGAGGGGAAATTTTTGTAGAATGGGATTTCATGCTATAAAACTTTGATACCTAATTTGATAGAAAGATAAACATTCAAATCCCTATCTATATTCTTTCGGCAGGTTATGTTATTTCATCTCTCGAAAAATCTTCCCTTATTCTTCAGAGGAAATCGCTTTTTGAGTTACATCATCATATTTTTACCTTTCTTTATAGGCAGGTTTTACATTAGTTGCAGCAGATCTACACCAATTAAATCAATTGCGTGTAAGTTGCACACAAATTCCTTCAATTTTTAATTAAAAAAAATTCTGGTATATTGCTGCAATTGTTTAAGTTCTCAAACTTTATGAGGACGTTTATGGTAATCCTTCGAACTTATTTGAAATTAACAAAATGAGGCAAAACACGCTATCGAACAACATGCTTGCTGCTTTTAAACACTTGACACCAAGGAATAGAGAACTTTCATTTGTGTTTCTAACGTTACAGTTTTCTATGTTTTCCTAAGATTGAGAATTACACTTCTGCTGAAGCTTGACTCCCGTCAAGAAAAATTCATCTCAGGCTAAATTTAGAAATTATGAAGTGAACATCAGATGCCAAAAAAAAAAAGTGATACTGGATGTTAAGATTACGCTTAGGAACAATACAAAATACATAGTATCTGACAGATACAAAATATTTTTTTCTTTTCATCTACAATATGGTTCAGCTCTACTCCGTGAGCCATTTGCACGTAGACTGTGCCTTCCTATTTGTCCTTTAAGCCATAACCAATCTGGATTTTTCGATTTGGAGTTCGAAAATCTATTTTTACCTTTCCCTTTACACAAGTAAAAGTTTCGATTTAAAATTCTTGTTCTTTTTTACTCATCAAAGGACTGAACATCTTTTGATGTTTCATATACTTAAGTTGCCTTTTCATTTTCAGTAATGTTCGTGTTAACATTTTCCAGAACAGCTCTTTCATTAACGCTGAAAATTTGTTTCAACAAAGAGCAAAGAAAGAGTTGCATGCCTATTATATATTCACTTATTCATCATGTTGACGGGTAGCCACCTTTTCTCAATCATTTCTTTGAATTCACTGAGAAATCTTCCAGCTGCATCTTTGTTTGCTCTTGCAGTTTCAGAGATTTTAACAATGGGTATCTTAAAATGGATTTTAAAGCGCAAAATTTAATTCAAACTCGTTTTAAATACTTCTTAAATTTTCTTTTTGTTTTCTTCTTTTCCCTTAACGTCTCGTGTCTTGTAGCTTTTGAATGCAATGTTTTTTAATAAAATAATATGCCCCGACTTACAGTTTTTATCCATATTAATACCAGACATTCCATTTCATTCTATTTTAAATACCTTTAGTTAATTAATATTTTTCATATATAAAGTCATTCTTCATTATTTGCACTATCGTTACCTTTTTCAGTATCTTTTTTATAAAGCAATTATTCTCCATGATGGCTTATTTATTTAGTTTGTATATGAGATTTATAGTTCGTTGCATCATTTAATGAAACTACTTGTTATTTAAAAGCATTTTTTTCAAAAGTTCTTAACATTAGAACACTCATATATTATTACTTTTATTATACATTTTGTATGGTTCATCAGAGGCCGAGGGACTAAAGATAGGAAGCAATAGAACTTAACCCCAGGTTCAATTCCAAGCTTCCCGTCGAAAATATTCTCTTATGTAACATAAATACAAGCTAGTTTTTCTTAGAAAACACTCCAAGAAGGCATTCTTCGAAGTAGGTAGAAACCACTAGATTACTTTATCATCATAAATTAATCAAAAGTATTTCCTTTATTTATTGCGCTTTATTAACAGAAATAAAATATAATTTTCAAGGTGAAAAATTTCAAGGATTTTTGCATCAGGCTGTCTTTTTTATAAGGAGCTGCGTGTATTCAAAAATCTAAACTTTACCTCTTACTTAACATGTCGTCTCATGTTTGACATCGTTTTAGATGATTACATGTCTCTTAATGCTATTGACATGTAATTTTTTGATGAATCCGAAGACAACAGTTCTTAAGATGAGACATTTAAAGACTGACGAAAAAGACTGAACTGAAGTTATCAATCACTAAAATAATGTGTATGGAATTAAGAGGAACTGCATGGTGCTATACGCTTATATTTTGCAAAAATTATTATTAGAAAACAGTGCGCATGTACATACAGTGCAAATCAAGCGCATAAATATCAGATGCAAATGCGAAAACTTCGTTGAAAACGTACTATGTGAAAGACTACAGTTTTTTAAAGTAAGTGTACAAATTACACATATACACATATACGCGCAACACAAACCAATGTCACATGAAATATAAAATACTTCTCATTTATATCGATACACACAAAACATTTTTTGATAAAATCATTTACACAAATACTTATATTTAAATTTCAAATTTTAAAGTTTTTCATTTTCTTAAATCATTCATAAGATGATGGCAATTTGTCATTAAATTAAAAAAAATGATTTCTGTTTATTCATCCCTGTCTGTTTATTTTGAGGAAATTTGATTTTTTATTTCTCATTCTAGAATATGTTTGGTCACAGTTGTATGTACCTACCAATGTACGTACTCACCTATATGACGCAGTTGTATGCACTCACCCACCTACAAAAACACATCACACATCTTTTTTTTTTTTTAAATCAAAGGTAATAAGACTGAACTACGTGCCTGGATGTATATACTGTGGATAGCCCTTATCGTTTTTCAAGTTTCTTAACGATTTTATTCTTATTAATTTCGAAACAGTAACAAATTCTTAATATTATACTAAAAGTCCAATATTATCTGGCGATGCTTTAAATAATCCCACACTGAATCTAACGATAAGCATTTGTTTCTTGAATAATCTTAATTTTAATAAAGAGAGGTGATCAGGGGATGAAAAGTTTTAAGATGCATTATGTCTTCAAACAATAAAAAATTTAAATAAAAGTAAATAATAAAACAGAATTGCTGTCAAAATATAAATAGAAGTTTCACTGAATTATTTATTATTAAGAAATTTTCGCGTAATACGCAATTCGTTAACAAAAGATTTAATTCTAAGAATTAATATATCTAAAAATAAGAGTAAGAAGAAATGTTGGTTCCATGAGTTCTAAATAACATGTTTACAAATCTGATAAAATCTTTTTGTCAAACGAAATTGAGATACCATTTGATAGTTCCAAATATTGACTATTCTGTGGCAAAATCTGAATACTTTCTTTTAATTAAATGCTGGGAAAACATAGATTTCCGCTCAATTCTTTAAAGTGAAAATTTCATAGTTATACGTTTCCTCTAGAATAGCAAGGAGGGAGTATAAAGAAAAAAATGTATAATTTTCTATAGAAAAGAGCACAAATGAATTATT
Organism: Stegodyphus mimosarum; assembly: GCA_000611955.2. Taxonomy (NCBI): domain Eukaryota; kingdom Metazoa; phylum Arthropoda; class Arachnida; order Araneae; family Eresidae; genus Stegodyphus; species Stegodyphus mimosarum. The sequence continues at coordinate 16,495 of KK112484.1, forward strand.
ATACATGATGAAAATATCCTTATTTCGAGCAAAGAGCTTTCCCATCCCTTAAATCTAGGAAAGTCATAGAAAAATACTAACTGTAATGTAATAAATGAATAAATAAACAAATCTGCAATAGGGGAAAAAAATCAACTCGTTAAACTTAAAATAGAGAAAAACACACTCGTAGAATTTAAGCCTTTCTTCTGTAAAATAATTTAGAGCTTTTTTTAAGGGTGTATAAGTTCTATATTCCAATAGATTTAGTTTCATTAACCTATAAGCAAGAATGTTGAGAAACAACAGTGTCTTACACAACTGGATAAACCAACAGAAAGTAAAGTGCACCAGTTTAAAAGCAATACCAGTAAAATGTACGTATTTAAAAAAATCTATGCATTTAGCATGAGCCTTACTGAGAAGCTATCCGGTGAAACACAAAATTAAAATAAAAACAGCGAGACATTCGCCACCAGAGGCCGCTAAATACCAAAAAGTTGTACCTATTTGCATGGAAGGAGAGCTTTTACTTTGTCGCTTCCGACAGCTCTCAATTGGGTAGCGTAGTTTTACTTTAAACCAATCAAGATGGGACTTTTCCCTAGGATAGGGTGGGACTTCACATACGATTACCAAAGTGCTTCATATTTATTTGCTATGGGGGAATAACGAATCTTAAAACAAAATTAGGTGAGCGTTTGGTTTCTAAGAAAAATCATTGTTATTTAATGCCTAGTTGGAAAAATTTAGTCCTCGCATACTAATATGTTTTATATTTCAGTTAAAGATGGATTGCTGTGAATGAAAAGTCAGCTGAAGTTTATTTGACTTTTGGGTTTGTTTTGATTTATTTCGAAAATGCGAGATAGGAATAAGAATTCTAGAAGAAACTGACGACATTGTTATTCTTATAAATTCTAGATCTTTAAAATCTTCAACTTCCACATTTTAACTCAAATCACAATCGTTACGCGATTACATAATGTGTTTCTCTTTTTTAAGAAGCAAGGTTGTAATTATTTTCGAACATTAATTTATAACATAACACGTCTTTCAAATGCATTAAAACTGAGGCATAAAGGTTTGATATCAGATTTGTAATTTTTTCCTCTCAAGAAAATGATCTGATATTTGAGATATAGTGGAAATTAATCACAAAAGAAATTAATAATAATAATAATAATGATAATAAAATAAAATAAAAAAAATTAGCGTCTCGAAATCTTCATTCAAGGTTTCATTATTCATTCTGCGTAGTTGTTTGTTAACAATGGGTGTTAAATTATACTAAACCAATTTAATTTAGTAATGAAATGTATTGTGAATGAAAAATATCATGTAACATTCATTTGCATCTAACTACGTAAAATGCTAGAGATATATTTTTAGACATCTCTAAAATTTGAAAAATATAACGCAGAATTTTTTTGATAATTGAAGAATTCTGGCATTGTAAATATTAGATATTAATGGCATGAACAGTGGTAAAAATCCAGTGCAGGATAAAATTTTTATGCGCATTAATAAGTTAAATTTACATAATTACTTATGAATAAATTTTCGCAACCGAATATAGTTTTTATATTAGTGAGAAAATTTGTAATAGCTATATTCTCAGCTGTTTATTATTATTATTATTATTATTCAGTTAGAGAATTTATTTGCAAGGACTTCATTTTAAATTATCCGATTTCAAGCAATCGAAGGAAGTTTTACTCGATAAATAAGTTAGAAAATATAAATATTGTAAATAACAATGTAATATCTATTAAGTGAGAATAAATCTCATTACGGTATGAAAAGGGTCCTGTCGCTTTTAGAGAGTTAAGTTCCAGACAGTTTTAAGCCATTTCCTAGGATCCGTCAAAGTCAGAAAAATGTGAAAGCAAGTAAAATTCTTCTTCTTGGAGTTTGAAGGATATTATTTAGTAATGAGAATAATTTAATAATGAGAATATACAACTATGTCCTTTTATAGTCTTAATGTGTAATAATGGGAATATAAGTTATGTTTTAATGACAACAATGTATACCAGTATTATTACAGCGACTACATTGAGCTGAAATCTCAGATGTCCGTGCTGGTGCTCTCAGAAATTTGCACAAGAAACCATACATATGTATATAAAAGAAAGAAAAAACTGTAATTCAGAACATACTGAAGTTATCGAAAACTGATATTTAACTTTCAAAAAAAAAAAAAAAATCAGCGCTCGAGCAGAGCCCGAAAAAATCCAGAGAAGAGTAGCTCGATAATAAAACATGATCGGAAAATCTCGTGTGCTTTGATGCAAGTCAACCAATAAAGCAGGAAACTGTAACAGCTTTGCAACGCTATAAAATAAATATCCAGCCAGAAATGTAAAAGTCCTCTCGCTTCAAAGAATCTCTCTGGAAGGTGCGCTGAAGATGCTCATGTTGGAAATGTCTTAGTTTTCTGTAAGTTAAAAAAGATAAATAGTTTGATATTCGACCAAAATGGTGAAATTTTTTCAAACACTTCACTACAAAATCAGCCAATAAAAATGTCAAATTGCCCTGAATAAAAAAAAAACCCCTCTGTCAATAAAATGTGTGTTTAAATATCGTTATCTGTCTTAAAAATGTGCCCCTTTAAAAATATATCTCTGAAAGGTGTGCAGTCGTTTAAATGTTTTAGATTTTGGGTAAGGTAGTTCATAAAATTTCTAGAATAGTTTGTTTATAAATATAATGATTTCTTTAGAGCTAAGCTGTAGTCTTTTAAATCAGGTATGAAAACTAATTCGATTAAGTATGAATTAATACATTTCGGAATTCACAAGAAATTACTCTTCTTATAGCTAACTCACAGTAAAAAGAAATTAAAATTTAAAATAGTATAAGATTATTTCCATTATTTTATTTCTTTCAAAAATACATAATGGACTAAACTATTAGCATTCATCGATTTTATTCGCTTTGCAAGTACACTGACCAGTACTGTCATGAAAAATGATTAATCTTTTTCATTTAACTTCAAAAGACATGAAGTACTAAATAGAGGCATAGCAGTTTTCAGTGATAAGCAACTCAAATAATTTTTATTTTGCCACTAACCATTAAACACATAGTTACGACAAATAGCCATCCAGTAATTATGACAATGAACATACAGCTAATTTTTTCAGCACAATTAAATGCTGTATTCGAGACTTCGATGTATTTAATATAATTAATTATATCACTTGCTTTTTTTTCCTGGCTATTTAAATTCACCCTTTCTACCATTAACCATGCAAATTTCTGGCTATTTAATTTTAACTATGGCTATTCCTGGCTATTTAATTTTTCCTTGGTTATACCTGACTTTTAAATTCCCCTTATTTCTTCCTGGGTATTTAATTCCCTCCTATCTTACCTTTACCATGTGATTACAATCAGTATACATTTATAAGAAAAGTAATGCTTAGCAAATATATATTGCTTTATACACTTATTATGCGGATTCTCTGGGAACGAGAAGAGGTTCAGAGGCTTGAGTATTTTAGTATCTTAAGCATTCACCATGCAGTCATACTTAATAATTTAGCATGATTACGGTATTAAGTAGTTTTAGTCTTCAGTAGATAGTCTAATAATAAGTCTATAATAAGTCTGTTGAATTGTTACTGTAAGTAATAATTCACTAGATAGTCTAATAATAAGTCTGTTGAATTGTTACAGTATGTAAGCTTATGAAATGCACTCCTAATAAGTTGAACAACTTTATGAAATGAGGGCAGTAATTTCACGTATAAAAGGAATTGTTGAAAGGAGTGATAGTTAAACAAAATTGACAAAGGACCACAAAGTTATTGAGGATAAAATCAGAGGGCCATTTTTTTTCCTGTAACTGCTGTTTTTATTTTTTTAAATCCAGTATAAAAAATGTAAATATTATAAGCAGCATGGTTCATCAGTTGTTTATAATTTTATTAAGATGTCAGTAATTACACCTTTATTTAAAATTTGTAATAATAAAATTTATTTTTTAAAACTGATGTGGCCTAAATTCTGAAAAAATCCGTAGCGACAAATGAACCGCAATCCCTTGTCTAGCACAAAAAGTACTCAGCAATATTATTATTGTAAGCTTTCATTCTAGCTAGTCGCAAGGGTGCAATTCCATATATACGCATTTCTGAAACTCTTTCGAAAGGTTTCGATTTCGAGCAAATGCGAATGTCGCAACTTCCTAACCTTCCTGCAATCTCAGAGCCTGTGATATCGGAGCAAATGTATAATAGATTTGAAAGCTACTTTACAGTATGTGATTAAGAGTAATCCTTCCAGGCATTTCGAAGCATCAAATTAATTGAATAAAATATTAGTGGACCATCGTTTCAAAATATTCATATCAATCTCATTATTATTATTTCTTTTTGAAAAATATAAACAAAAGAAGCTGTTGTTGCAATTATCGGAGAAAATAATGTGCTATGAGAATTTATTATAGAACTTTGTTCTTCTTGTTCTAGAAGAGTAATTTCATTCGTTTAATTCCTTGCTTATTAAATAGCATTATATAATTCACTGCAGTTATTTTACGGCAATCAAGGGATGTTAAATTGTTGAACGCTAATAGAATATTGATAGTTTCAATTATGATCGATGCCATATGAACTTGAATTAATATTTAGTAAATTTAGTGCGTTTGCCTGACTGAGTATGTTTGATAACTAACACAAATACTTTGTGTTATAATTTACTTAAAAACAAATAATGTCGGTATTGTTGAAAATGTACTCCTGTTTTAGTAGGCTCAGAAAAGGTTCTTCTTTGTTCAAGCTCTGTTATCACACATAATGTAGAAGTCACTATGCTGCAATAAAATAACATCCAGATTCTTATGACTTTAGATTAGTACAAGATTCCTACAAGGTTCATTACATCTCTCAATGTAAGAGAGGCCTAAGAGTTCACTTTTAAGCCCTCGTCCATTCATTCCGCTTTTGCTATGCAAGAAACATGAATCTTTGAACATACTCACATACACATGCATTGGCACTCAGGAGATCGACGTGACTGATGAGGTGCTACAACGTAGTAATTTTAGATGAATAATAACTTCTACCAAGTCTGGATGAAAAGGATTGGAAATGCATAAATTTGTGTACGCTTATTTTCAAAGTTATTTTACTTATTAGCTTAATTAATGTCACGAAGTGCCCACCGCGTATGGAGTTCTGATGGGACGGCAATGGTGATTAATTAGAAGCCATCAGGGCGGGGTTTTTTGAGATCTAAGTAAGATCGTTTTTCGCCCCCCTTCCGGACGTGACATTTTTTCCCACTCCCGTTAATTGAATTTTGGGACCTTAATTACTCAGAGCATGTGATGTGAATGGACTTGAAAATTATTTATGCTCTCTTCCATAATTCTGATATGATGAAAGATTTTTAAAAGTGCGAAAATGCGGCTCGGTTAACAAGTAATGAAGCCGTTTCTTGTAATGATGCCTAATTTTTTTTTTCTTACAAAGAATTTATATGAAGTTCAAATTTTCATCAACTTACTTAAGTGCGACTGATTAACTGCAATATATATTTCATTTGACTAAACAAACAGGTCGGACCATGCCAGTTAACTATTCTATCAATTTTGTTTTTGTTGCTGTAATTCTTTTGCCGCTTATTGTTACCCCAAATTATTGTCTTTTCTGTGGAAATATAGTGCCATTCTTGAAAAGAACTGTGTAGGCAATCAACTATGAGTGAAATACACAAAATTAACGAGTCCGAAATAGTAAAACTGAAAGCGAAGATGTTTATTTGGGCCGTCATCCCTGTGCAAATTTGCCCTTAAAACTGTAAATAAATGAATATTTAATGGGACTAATTGAGAAACTGAAATTTACTTTAAACCACTGAAGTTTTTCTTTGTTTCGCATTATGCAGCTCAGATATGACTGTTGGCTTAAATACAAGCTGAATGAAATGGCCCAGCTGTTAACGGCTTTTAGATTGAAATAAACTGTAGTGTGTTACTTTATAAGAGGCACTTCAATGCCATTTCTTTCTCCCAAACCGTAACTCATAACCATGGCAACAAATGCGGCGGAAAAAGATCGAATCTTCTAATTTTCTAAAATACCCTAATTCGTTCTGTACGGTAATGACGATACACGTTATGATCGTAAATGAGGGGACAGTTGCTACGACTTGAAGTGTCTGTTTAGAGTAACAGATTATAGAATTGTTGGGGATGCTTTATTGTTAAACTGTTTGTTTATTCGTAATTTCCTGAGCTCGTGGCACAAATTTGTAGAAGGAATTTCAAATGCATTTTCAAATTTAAATTTCGTATTTAATGTAATTAATTATATCATTTGCCTTTTCCTGACTATTTAAATTCCCCTTTTTACCATTAACCATGCAAATTTATGGCTATTTAATTTCAACTATGGTTATTCCTGGCTATTTAATTTTTCCTTGGTTATACCTGACTCTTAAATTCTCCCTTATTCCTTCCTGGCTATTTAATTCCCTCCTATCTTCCCTTTACCAGGTTCATAGAAAATATGTCAACCATAATTTTAAGATAAAATAAAGATATTAATTACATTATTAGGACATAATTGTATTATCAATCAATGCATAAGCTTTTGAAAAACAATTAAGGTTTTGAGCAATATGGAAAAATAAAGAGAATAAAGTTTTCATGCAACTTCTGCATTCGTATATTATGAAAAAATACGCGGAAAAGAATAAAACTTTAACGAAAACAGATCCCTGTTTTTCCTTTTTCGTAAGAATTAAGAAATATAAAACATTGAAATATTTTCCGTCTGAGAATAATTTTCTTAAGACTGAGAACAGTCTTAAATAGTTCATTACGAAAAGAAACTCACATATTGTAATAAAATGACTTATTTATATAATTTAATGCAAAGAGAATATAAACAGAATAAATTTCTCTCTCTCTCTCTCTATATATATATATCATCATCATCATAAGGGCACAAGCCAGCTCTCTCTCTCTCTCTATATATATACAAACATATATATGTCAGGATATAATTTTTAATAAGAACGTGGATTTGAAAGCCAATTCATGAAAAAGTAGATACATAATGACGGAGTGACGATAGATAAAAGGTGCTGCAGTCGCAGCGCTCGACTTAACAAGTTTTAGAAGCACATTTCATTACATGGCTTATACAGCATAATGGACGTTATCTAGATGACCCCGTTCTTGATCACATTTGTGTCCTTTAATAATTTTAATGGAATTTATTCTAATGGAAACGTGAGAGGAAAAAAGCTATAAGTTAAAATGAAAACCTGGTACAGAATAAATCACTTTTGGTTCAGGTTCATTTTGATTGGATGTTTGAATTTTGGCTCTCAAAATATTAACTTTTTATTGGCTTTATAAGTATTTGTGACATTAGCGTATTGTAAGGATCACGTGACGAGGATTAATTTTTGAAATGAAGCAGTTTAGAGAAAATACAATTGACCATTTTGGTCATACTTATTTTAAAATTCTAAAATACTTCTTTTTTACTTATATATATATTTATATTTATATATATATATATGTAAAGAAATAATTAATGTAATTAAATCATTTAAAAATGGCAAACTTACTATCAGAAAAAATAACTTTTAAAATAAAAATAACATGCAAATAAAGTAATAAAACATACAAATAAGCTGAAACAAAACTTAAATTGTTTTAATTACAATAATTGTGTATTATTATTATTATTAGTAGTAGTAGTATTAGTATTATTATTATTAATTGTATTAATATCTGTTGATTTTTTAATTAATTTCGCAGCAGGCTTTAATCTTTTATCTTCATTTTGCAGTTCCCAATCTGTAGAATATATACACAGTTTTCCTCTCAGAATTTCTATTTCGTTTGAATTATCTTAGGTTCTAAACATTTTATCACGACCATGTAATTGAACTTGAATTTCAAGACCTAAGAGATTTACCCGTATGTGAAAATGTAGGTCAGTTTACCAAAATACTAATTTTCATTCACTCTCCTGTTGTACAGCACTGTCGCTTATATGAGGAGCAAGGCTAAAAAAATTCCTAGTACCGCGTAATCAATCTTGATTGATGCGGTGCTCCTACCGAGCAAAGCACCGCAAACCACAACAGGTGCCCTCTGGCGATTGTTTGCTTTGAATGATCTGATTGATGACGCCAGACACAATTTAAAACCGACATAAAAGCGATGCTCCTGTGGAGGGTTTCATGATCTGCTTAGAAGCCATTGCTACATTACTACCTGAAAAAGGCTTAAGATGTATTAACAGGGAGAGAAATATGTACATAAAGTACAGCACGAAAAAAAAAAAACACTAGCTTGCATGTAGACTCATCCGTTTTTAGAATATAAATATGTACGTACAAGTTATCGTAAGACTTTAAACACAAGGTAAACAAGCACTGTCTTTTTCTTCTACTAAAAGTATTCCGAAACTTTTTTAAAATGGGAATTCAACTTTCACCGAGCATTTTATATTTATCAAAGTCTTTGAATTTCACTTGTCAAATTTTGTCTGCTTTTATTCATGACTTTTTACTTCTTTTCTCCTCAGTAAATAGCAATCATTCCTCCTTATGTTTTATTGCAGCATTCGAAGGAATACGTCTACACAAAAGCCTGATATAATAAAAATGAAAAATCAACACAAAAGTTAAGACTTAAATTGTACAAAAAACTTCACTAACGAGATTTTGAAAGTAAGTCTTAGGGTTTGTGTAAGATGCCACAGATAATGATAATAATGCCACAGAATAATCTATAGCCAGTTTTACTATGATTCCTCAGTTTACGAAAAAGTAAAAGCTCTCGCAGTGATGGTGCCCCACTATTAATGTGCTAAAACATTTATGTCAGTTTGCTTTTGATTTTTGATTTTAATAATAATCATTTGTCAGCCAGAGCTTCCTCTCATGTGAATAGAGATCTGTTTTTTTTTCCTGATTATTTCGTCGAAGAGCGAAAAAAAAAATAAGGACGCTTATTATGCATATTTGCTCACTTAAAGTTGCCGGAATCGAGAAGCATATAATAGACGGCTTTGCGTATTTTTCTATAAATTATTATTTATTTTTATTCCATTTATTTATACGTATTGTAGCATGCTTACGGGTTCGTAACAGACTGAATGTACAAATCCGATAAAAAGTTAATAAAATTTGTTCTTATCACAAGAAATATAATAAAATACTGGAATTCACAATATCAGGCACTAATAAACAGAAGAACGCAAATATGTTAAATAGAATGCAATACAACCAGTAGCTATACTTAAACTACTAAAAACGTCAAAATGCAACGCAGTTTAAAGAGAAAGAGAAAGTTAAACAAATCGTATTAACAGTAACTAAGCAACTGAACTCAGATACTCTCTCTCTCGCGTTTTGTGGCTTTTAATCGGTCGCGAGAAACTTCTGGTAATTTCTTTTCTTCTCGAGATTTCTGGAGACCAAAAGAGTAGAATTCAGGTTACAGCTAACACAGTAATCAGTTACATTTATTCAATTTAAATGCAAATTACGAGATATCTATTTATTAAATGTTAAGTGCAAGTGCTCCTGTATTTTCACTTTTCGGGGCAGCTTTCTCTTAAAATATGTCTCGTGCTGCATTGTACGGGGAAATAAAACAATTTTAATTATAATTCGACTAACATTAGCTATCTAAATACAAAATTTGTAACAGTATTCTGATCATTTTATTATTTAAAACAGTTTAAGATCCGCTTCCCATATTTTATTATTCATTTACTTATTTTTTTATTTATTAATTTATATATTTTTGCATTTAAGATTACAACAGATAAGACATGTACTTTTGGGTTATAATTTTATTGTGCGGCCAATTAAGATTATTTCAGCAAATAATCTGAATCTCTTTTCCAAACAACTACGAAAATTTATAAAATAAAAGGCCGTTTTTAAAGGAAACGACAGACATATTGGTTGTAGGAAAATTTAATGAAATGAAAATTGTTCACAGTATTTTTGATGAAATTCTCAGTAAGTTGTTTTTAAAAATTTATCTTAACATGGGAAAAAAATCAACGCTTTCCTAATTCAAACCTCCCCCCCCCCAAAATTATGCTTGTTTTCTGCAATAAAATCCTTCAATTATATATAGTTATATTAAATGAATATGGAAAAGCCTACTAGAGCTATCTGATTAAGGGGATGGATGCCTTCTGGGAGAACTTTTTAAGGGAAGCTGTCTCGCATCTACGTTACGCATGGGCAAAACCATGAAAACAACTATGCAGCGAGTCTTGTTCACCTGGAATCTATCCCAGGTCGATCTACCAGGTTTGAGGGGCTTTACCGCATGGCTGCTGGTCCTCTTAGGAAAGTGTAGACAGATTTATTTAAGGCAAAAATAATACATTCGTGTTCGAGTATAACGTTTATTAATAAGTTTCTCCGAACATGTAAATGCCGCTTACACGTTACAATGTTACTGAATTTTTTCATTCAAATAAAATTGGGAAACTGTAATTCGCAGTTGCATTTCAAATAGTCATTTGCAATTTTGCAAACAACCCGCCCGATTGATGTTAACTTATTCGAGTACAGAGTTCAGGGGTAAATAGACAATTTTTTTTAGTAGTAATATGATATGAAAGGAAAGGAAGCTACCTGCCATTTAAATGACATTGGTTTAAAAAGTATAGGAATAAGAAGATACATATATTCAGGAAGATTTAAAATTTAATTTTCCCCCTTTAAGCACAATGTTACATTTACAAAACACGGCTTTTTCAGAAACTTTCATATGCACAAAACATGCCCAGTATAATTAGGTTTAGTTTATTTTACTATGGTAATGCGCTGAAGGGCTCTTTGCCTAAGGGTAGAAAGACTTTCGTGGATGACTTTCTAAGGGATCTGACTCGTATACACGTTACACATGCGGAAAAACACGAATACACCCATGCAGCCAGCCCGTTTGCGGACCGCGGACCAATCTACTAGTATTCAGCGAATTTACCGCTCTGCCGCTGGTAGGCCTTAAAAGGCATGAACAAAGGTTCCTTTCTTCTCCTTTCTGAAAAGCAATCTGAAAAACAGCTTGAAAGTTTGTTAAATAAATTGCCAAAATTTACTATCAATTACAGTATTGAAATGAAGAAATTTGTTGCCTACACATTTGCAGTTCTGAAAACAGAAATTTAAAGCGGAATGCAAAATGTTATGCAAAATTTATAGCCAAAAGTGTAAAAATAATCTTCTGATTTTTTTATATTATTTATTTTTTTCTTTTATAAGTACACAAACTTTAATGTTTACACATTTAAGCTAGCTACAAAACCTTTAAGTTACATTTTGCTAGTAATTTTGGAAAATAATTGAGTTAAATTTAAGTTGCAAGAAAAGATGAGTTAAATTTGATTTATTTATAGTAATAGCAATATGTTTCTGGAGAAACGTAGTGAAAAATTTCCTTTATCAATGTAGGAAGAATATCAAGAAATTTTAAATGCTAGTGGGCATCTTAATGCCAGGGTACCAATTGTTGTGGGGGCTTTTGATTTGCACATCCCCAAAACTTCCAGCTGCCGACACGATTATGCTTAATATGCTTAGTATGCTTTAATCTTTTCTTTAGAAGTATCTAGTTATGCCACATGAATGCAAGACCTTATTTATTAAACGCTGCTACTGATGCTATAGGTAAGCTTGATAGAATACTTGAAAATCAGAAATGTGTTTCTAACTCATGGTGATTATTTAATATCCGACTTGTATAAAAAAGCTTTAATCATATTTCTTTCCATCTCCATATTGGGAAGTAAACCTCACGAGGGGGTCAACGGAGCTATCATGCAGTTTTCCCTCTCTAACTGCATTAGATTTTTAGAAACCTTTCGTAATTTTATTAAGAGCAAGAACTAAGAAGTAATATTTAAGATTATATGTCTGGTTTCGCGGAGCACGCGCTTTCCGCTATTAAAATTAACAGCATAACAGGAAGCACTTATCCATTTAGAAAATTCCACTGTGATGTTAATAACCTACTTATCTTCAGACTGCTAGTAGTTGTCATTATCTTTGCCAGATGTTGTCTTCAAATACCCCAATGACCAAACAGATAGTACTAGTTTTCAGATAACGAAAGGATTTTTTATGGAAGTCAATCATTTCGGAAGATGTGTCATGCAATCTGATATTTGTGTAAGATTTTGAAGTACTAAATACTTCTAATTGGGTTATTGTTACGTGATGTAGAGTAACTAGAGTTTGAGGAGACTCGGTAGAAGAGTAGAGTGAAGTGAGAATAGGTGAATCTAAGGAGAATCGGGGCCAAAACATAGAATCAGGTATTAAAAGAGGGTATGTAAGCAAATTTTTTCATTATTATTATTTTTTTTTCAATATATCAAAGGTATTATCTTTCAACATGATTCGGTAACAAATTCGTACTGCACAGATAAGTAACAGTTTTAATAAGCCTTACATTTTTATATTTTAAGATTAAAATATAAAAAAAAAACTTTTGATTAAAAGGATGTGATAAGAATATGATTTGAGAAAATTTGGTTCATTAAACAATCCGACTTTTTTAACTACCAGTTTTTCTAATAATAATGTCGATCAGTTTAAAATAGCAGGAATTCAGTTAGCTGATTTCTATAGTAAATTTATATTGACAAATTAACAAAAAGCAGAAGAAGCTGCATTATAGTTTTGGTTGAAAATCAGTGCTTTTTTTTAAACTCTGAAATATTTAATGATGTTTCAGAATGCACCTTAAGAGCTTTTGAGGTAGAGTGAAAAGCGCAATAGTTTATCACATTTTCACCTTCTCTTCAGTACGCAATAAATAATATAAATCCTGTTCGCAAAATTAGTTATTTTCTGAAGCTGGAGATCTTAGATTTTCCAGTTCTTTGTTTTTATGTTAAGATTAAGCACTTTTCCATTGACCTCTCTCATTAGCGTCCACCAGGGGCCGAATGACCCGTTGAAAACTTGTAGTTCTGTCAGGATTTGAATTCTAGTGAACAGACTGGCTTTATGATCGTTTTAATGGTTTTATGTAGTATAAAACGGTTCGTATTTATGTAGTATAAATACGAACCGTTTTCCATTGGGAAGGTACATCTTTATGAAAAACATGAAAACAAAAATGTCTTCTACGAAGGCTTCCTCCTCTAAGGCAATTACCACTTTGTTATAGATTAAACCAAACCAAATATATGTCATTCACATTGCTTTTTAGTACTCTTTTAAAGTGGGAACTTCAATTTCAGTTTTGGAATTTATATAATTTAAGTTCCAAACCCTTTTAATGAGGCAAAATAAGTTTCTAGAGATAAAAAGAGTTTCGATATAGGCTGTCTATTTTATCCGCTCTATTCAAAGATTTACATCTTATTGCTTAATTTTTTTCTTTCCTTTCTTTTCTCCTTTTTCTTTCTTTTTCTCATTGTCTTAATGTTTTAGAAAATATTAGCTTTATCGCATCCCTTCGAGCAGAAGACGATGTTTTTTCCTTTCAGTGTCTTTTGAAAGTTAAACTCGTCTTATATAAGCAGCTTAGCATTTAAAAGCTATGTTAATTTAGACTTTAATAGTTATTAAAAGGCATATTTACTTAGTTTTACCATAAAAAAGGTATTTAGGCAACTTAATTGTCTTTATTGTAAAACCCTTTTAATAAATCAATTTTCATGTGCGATGCCATTTTATGCGCAAGCACTTTCTCTTACAAAATATCTTCAACAACTAAAAAATCCTTTTATGCTCGAAACTATTTTGTATTTCGGCGAATATTGTTCATAGTTAATTAAATAATCAAATGCATATGCGGGGGAGCTCACGGGAAAGCAGTAAAACTACCTCCTTTTGATCTAACCATCATTCGAACTCTTCGAATAATCTTATTTTAATACTTTGAGGCAAAACTAGTATACTAAATTTATGCTAAGAGTACTAATATAAGTATAGGAATACCTCGGCAAATCTGACTATGGAGAATTCGAGAATTTGGTGACCCTGTAAAAATCTGGAGTTAGGATATGAGAAATGAATGAGAAAACAGGAGCATAAGTAGCATTAATGAAAAGTTTACATGGGGTGTTTGTTATTTTTCCACAGAAAGCAAGAGAAACATTTCTTTATATATATTTATTTACAAATAGTTTATACATTAATAGCTAGGTAGATAATATAGGTAGATAATATTTTTTAAATATAATAAACCTTAAGGCATACGAAATTTCAGAGATAATTAAAATAAAACATTTTCAATTTTCAGGTTTACATGTTACTTATGGCATGCATCTCCTGAAACAGAAAGAAACCATAAGGGGAAATGGCATTCTGACGTATAATAAAAAGGAGGCGAATGCGCAAAACTGGTGAGAACGTGTAATATATGTTTAATGCATTAAACTATTTCTTCTTCTCTGAAGAATTACATGAAATTAATTTTTTTCCTCAGTTTCTTCTTGGATTTGAAATTCAAAAGCTTTTTAATTAATTTTTTAAACATATATTCCATTCTTGCTTGTCTGTTTAAGACGTCTGACTTGAAGATAAAGACAGATGATCTGACCATAAAAACTTCATGCGCATTTAAAGTTTCATACTGCATAAAATAATTAATTTTGAAGTGGCAAGTTTTCATAATATGATTGGGCCACACGAATGGGCAAAATTCAGCCACAACCACGGAAGACTGCTTCAAATTCTTGATTTGCATTAGTAACAACGAGTGGAGAGGGTGAAGAAATGTAATTATCTCAGTCATTCTTTCTTTGCCCTTTAAAATACTTGATAGAAATGAGAGCTGATGAGTAGGCTGGAGTGTTAGTCAAGATCTAAAATAAAATTATGTTATTTAAAAATATGCATACATTTCTTATCATACATTCTTTTCCCTTCATTTGGCTTTTACGAAAGGCAAAGCATAATTAAATGCATTCAAAAACTGTGTAGGTTTCCACTCCTTAATTACTTTATCTTGATCCTCTTCTGAGACTTTCAGGCGATTTATTATCCGTCTGTGAAAATAACAACTGAGTTGGAAGAAGTTGGAAGAACAAATCTTTTTAATAAAACTTTAACTTAAGAGTGACGATTCATGCTTACTGTCCAGTCTTCGCTACTTGCGGGATTTCCAGGTAACATAAAATGGATGTTTAAAATTCAAATTAGAGCTGGAAATTTACAAATGCACCTCTAAACAAGCTTTGGCTTAGTTTCTAACTAAACGCGGGAGTGATTTGGCCGGCGAAAAACTAACGCCAAATAACTTAATAAGATTGAAGGAGAGTAATATTTAGCTACTGAAATTTGTGAAAGAACGTGGCATTTGTGATCGAAAGTGTTCGATTTGAGGGGGTTGAAGTGATTGCCTGGCCAGTGTCTGTATTAACGCCGGAACCAACCTGTACATCATCAGAAATGGACCACTCAGAACTCAGCGATTTATAGATAAGATCTTTGGACATTTTCGATCTTTGGGCTTTTACGTTGTAGCAGTTGGGGATGAATTCATTCTCGTGAATAAGGCGAGGCGACATCATGATCGACTTGCGGAAGTCTTCCTTTTGAAAGAGGAACCTTTCGAATGGACTGAACACCATTCATCCCGGACATGAATTCAATTGAAAATGTTTAGGACATTCTGGAAAAAGGTTTGCTGAACACCTATCACAGCCAGAAACAGATCAGAAGCCGGAAAGTGCTCTTCTAATGTTCGAAAGCGAATGTTCCAGTCCCCCTTGATAACCTCATTGATTCAGTGCCCCCCAGACATGCAACTTTATTTGCAGTGTGGCTACCCCTTATTAAATTCGTTTATACCTGAGAAATCTCCTTTTTCTCCTCTTCTTTATGACATGGGCAAAATATACACTTTTTTGCTTTCCGACATAAAAAGAGAATGAAATTTAATTATTTCTTGTTGCTTGTGTGAGTCTCTTTTCTCTTAGCTTATATAAGCACCTATGGATCATAAGCAAGTATAGATTATAGATCAGCTTACAAAAAGTTTTCTTATCCTCAGTTCCTATCCAAAATCATAATACCCCCTAACTGTTTTGAACAGTTTATATATATAAAAGGAAGATGAAGGGCTAGAAAGCAACTAAAAGCCCAAACTTCTTCAGGTCATTAAACTGAATAACTGAGATAAAACTGATAATTATTTAGCTACGTTATTCCTTTAAGATAATTTAAGGAAAATCAACTAATTTGATGAAAGTTAAATTAATCAGTTGGATAATGAAGTAGACAAGTTCTTTTAATAGGCAAATATTTAAAACAGGACCCATGTAAATTACAATTAGACATAGCTAAAATGCCATTTATGTACTTTTAATAGGCCTGCGAACCCTAAATTTCAATAACTAACTTTCTCTGTAATGTTTTAGAACTGAGTAATCTGTTCCGAGCTTCGTTGCTTGAATAATTAACTAGTAATGATTTATTACTTCTTTCAAGCGTCTGTGAGTATAATGTTCACTGCAGGGAAGAAAAAAGAAATCCGCGGAAATATATTAAATATTCCGTCTCTTAAAGTGTTAATCATAAAAACATTAAGCGTAATTTTATTACCATATTTTTTTTGTGGGAAATATTAGGCTTTTTTTTATTCCAGAAGGGTACTGAATTTTAGATGGCTGATCACTGAAGACAGCACTGCAATGTGAGGCAAGCACAGCAAAATTCTCTCCTGAAACGCCCCTTGGGGAAGACTTTCTTCGAGGAGGTTTGTCCTGTTCAAAATAAATGCTTAAAAAAAATTAAGAGGCAAACTAATAAAATTAACAATTCTTTCTGAGTAGGAATATAAATTAAAAATGAAATAACTTTAATCTTCGACATATTTTTCCCATAATCATGGGAAGCACATGCCACTGGCTCGAATCCCAAGCAAAGCACGGATTTTTGTGACTGTTGTGTGCCTGCAAAATGGGGGTGTTGAGATCCGAAAGTATTTTTGAGAAGTTGATTATTGAGGAAGAATGTGTGCGAGCTCTAGGATTCTATTCCTTGCTGCATTTTCTGTCAAAATGGCCTTCGAGTGCTTTATTTTTTAACTAAATAAAATCATACCAGATCAGGATAAAGCCTTAATAACCGCTAGCTATTGTTTATTAAGGCTGGAAATAATAATCCTTAATATCCTTACCTTAAACTTCTATAATTTTAACTCAAGCAAACCGCTAGGTTACTTCTTATTTACTTGTTTCGACTTACCATTAATCATAAGAATATTTTTGAAAATATACTGTTGAATCTTCAGATTGTACAGTATTTTTAATACGATTTAATACAACTTTAAATTATTTAATTTTTTATTCAAATATGTTAAAGAAAGTGCAAAAAATTTAGCCGAATATTTGACCGAATCACTTTAAAACTCATAAGTCATATTCTAGCCTGGTGTCATGAAAGAATGAAACACAGTAGTAGTAGACTTTTGCAATCAAATAACCGCAATATTAAATACAACTTCCTATTCCTGATAAGTTATTCTGCTGTTGCTTTATTCATGTTCACTTGTCTTCATTCAAAATCTTCATTGTCTTCATTGTCAAAATTCAGCTATTTATTTCCCACTGAATTGTGCCTTATAAAGCCTATTATTGACTACTTGTTTGGTTTCTCCAAAGAATATCTTATTTATAACTTTAGGACAATGACTTTGCTATTTTAAAAAAAATTAATTTAGAGTATATTTTTTGAAGTAAAGGCAATGTATTTAATGGCCAACAGATAATTATTGGTTTTCTGTTACAACTTATTTTTTTTATAATAACAGCTTACGTCACAAATTAGTATTCAATTTAAAAGAAAATGTACTCTCAAAATATCAGTCTTGAAGATTCTATTTTTATAAGGTAAGCGTTAATTAGACAAGAGTAAAAACAGTTGTTTATGAAATTTCAAGAAAGGGCCAATATTTGCATAGAAAAATTGTTGAAATAGTAATATATACCTCTTACTTCAAAGAGAAAATTAATTTATATATTCGTATCGATGAAAAATTTTAAGCACTGTCCTTTTCAAGAAAGGTTATCTCATGATCACTATGTCCAGTATTTAATTAAGCGAAAGACCTAGAAGTTTCTAAAATAACATGAAATAGCTACAATTTAAAATCCTTGGATTTTCATTTCAGCTAGAAATATAGTAGCTTTGCTATTTTCTTTATTTCGAGTGTTACTAATATCATGTTCAACAAATTTGAGTTGGAATGCTCTTTTTCAGTACCGTATTTCAACATATTCTAATTGCTGGAAAATTTTAAAATTCCCATTTCGTTCTTTTTTGTTTCAAATCCTGATGAAACACATTAATAGTAATTTATGCGAATTTATGATAGCCCATGCGAAGCCGCTGAAGCAGTTAGTATTAAAGCAAAAACATATTCTCAAGTAGTTTCAGCTAACAAATATTTACATTTTAAAATGAATTTACAAAATATTGTTTTCAGTCCCTTCAGATTACTTCTAAATTCTATATCTAAGTGTAAGTCTTCATCGGAAGAAGGGAAATGAGCTGCAGTGTTAGATGCTGAAAAAGAAGAAAGGTTTGAAAGAGAGAGAGATGAAAGAAAACGAAATTAATTTTAGCCATGAATATTCAACATATGGGAAACTGTACTTTTTCCAGCATCTTTCATTAAAAAATTAAATGATATAAAAAACTTTTTTTCCCTCTCTACGCAGAATCAATATGCAACTGAAATAATTTATTCAGGTTAAGCAAGTTATGGATGCTTGAAAGTTTTTAAGTTAACTCTTTGAGTAACTAGAAAAATAAATTTCAATTCATTGATGAATCAATATGAGGAAATTTGGAGACCAGGAATAAAATAACAAATTTGCTAAAGAAATACCTTATTCATACCAACAGGAATACAGCTACTTGCCTGAAAAACAATGGTTTATTTCTCTTGTAAAAGAAGTATACGCCCCAACCTTTATTTGATGTCCTTTGTTCTATGAACCTTTCCTTTTACTTTTCAAGATTTCGGAAACATTCTGAGTCCCAAAAAAGGGGAGAGATTTGAGACTGGAATGAATATGGGGCGGGGTCGAGTTACAAATCGGCGACAGCGGTAGGTGGACATCGTCCAAGCCGACGGGACAATTCAATCACTCTCGACCCGTTACTGCTTCCCCCTTCCCATCAACCTTCATTTTTCCTTCCTCCACAAATACCGATCTTTCTTCTTCGATGACAGCACCCCAAAAATCTACCCGCAGTGGTAGTTCACATGATTCTCTTTCTCTATTTTTAGCCTTATTTCCGGAGCCATGGAAAGAAATCGTTTGAAAATGTCGCCTTCGTCGGCCTCTTAAAATACTGCTTGGCATTTTTAGTTCGTATTTCAGTCTACATATTGCGATGTTAAGCACTCGAGGAATTAAATCTTGGTCTGATGGATATATTCAGTTCGCGTAAGATTTTTTTATATTTCTCTGCGCAGGAGGAAAAACAAATTTGCTTTTCTCAGGGAAATTAAAATTTTTGAAATAGTTGCTCAGAACGTGGGTCAACCAATTAGTTTCAACTGATTTATTATTTAAAATGCACCGATATCCTTTTAAAAGAAAAGAAACATTTGGTTTAGTTATCCTTTTGCAAGAAAAATTTATTTGGGTGAATGTTTCCCATGGAACAATCCATTATCTTTCAAAACTTTAATCTTAATATACATCACCAGTTAAGGCTAAATACTAATTCAGTTTATTGACAGTTAAAAGAGAAACTAAAAACAAAATATTGTCATTGAATGGCTTAATTTTCCGAATAATATTTACGATTACAGTACTGCAGTCGATTTCGAGATACACTGTACCAGGTGTGAAGTCCTTTCATATGATCATATGAATTTTTTAGCTATTATTTTTGCATTTTTTTGTTTCTGTTTTACACTTTGCTTATTTACCATTTTGCTAAAAATATTATTTTATTTTTCCTGCCTCTTCATACCAAAAGTTTTTGTTTTAACTGTTACGACTCACAAAGCCTTCTCTCTGTTTATCGCAAGTTTTCTTTAAAAAAAAAAGAATCATACTACACTCATGTCCATAAATTAACGTTAATTCAGAATCGTACAGAAATCGAACTGTAAAAAAAAATTTCACCTTTAGAATTATCACACACATCTTCAAGAATAATACGCAAATTACAGGAAGCCATCAGATGACGCCGATAATACGTCACAATGACGACAGCGTAAGAGAAGGGTATATAAGGAATGGTGGCAGAGAAGTAAATTGTTTACAAGTGTTCTGTAAGCAGCTCAGTGCCACAACCGAATAGTTATATCCTAGAGGACGCACGATAAAAAATCTATTCAAATATTATAATAAATCTAAAGCCATGTATAAAACAAATTAAACAAACAAACAAAAAAAGAAACAGATTTTCACAGACAATCCAGTATTTCTCATTCAATTAATTCAATTCTCACTTCGCAACAATGCAAATATACATAAAAACTCAAAATATCTGTATTAATAATTACGAAGTAAAACTTAAACACTTATTTCCTCGAATAAATTCCAGAATTGATTAAACACGATTTAATTCGCAATAATAAAAGGAGGCGTTATCTTTGTTGTTGCGAAGCTCAGTTTCTCTAGATTGGCAACAAATCCACTATTCTGCTAAGTTTCAAATGTAAACAAATATGGCTGCTTGGACAAAAAAAAAATTAGGCTTAGCCGCACTTAAACAACTTTCAAATTGTTGATAATTCTACGACTATACCATGCAGGTTAACTAAAGGTATAAAAGCCTTAACTGGAAGATAAGAACGACATAATTCAATCATTTTTAAAACAAAAAATGCACAATCTACAACATATAAGAATAAAGAAACTGAGTTCACTGAGCCGAGTAACAGAGTGGATATATATATATATATATATATAGATATATATATATA
>KK112484.1:37413-59251 GCA_000611955.2 Stegodyphus mimosarum
CACATCTACATGTTATAGCAGTCATATATATATATATATATATTGAAATTTTTGCTTGTACAAAAATTTCAACGTTCTGAGCTATTCGTTTTTGAGTTATACAAGATACATACATACATACGCACGTACGTACGTTGTTACGAAAAAATCTCTTCAGAATCCATTTTAAATCAGTTTTATAATTTTTTTGGGGAAAAGACTCCTTTAGTCTGTCCTTACGTACATATAGCACGCAAAAACATCATTAAATTGCATTCGATAGCGGTCAAAATGAATATTTTCGTTGAAATATGGTACCCGAAATTTTTCGCGAATACAGTTCTTTTTACTTTTCACAAGGAAGCAAAAATTCAAAAGCACATCCGCACATCCCTTTTTTTAAATAGGAGGATTTAGGGGTCTCTGAAGTGGTCCTAGGCCGTAATAAGGCCCTGTTTATAATCGGGATTTCGTCGTATTCTGATATGCTAGGAACATGGAACCATATACAGAAAATCTAGGTTTCTCGAAAGATAACACTATACCGCTGATAATGCTTTGATTTCATTTGGAATCTTTTTAGGGACGACGGTATGAATTCTTACTATTTATCATCTCTAAATATCTAGCACGAATAATGAGTATTCTAATGCAGTAAGGGATATTTTGCGCTCTTAATGGATTACAATGTTTAACCTTGCTGAGCGATTACAGTTATACAGCTCTTTGAAGATATGATACTGAAAGAAATAAAAAATGATGAGCTTGCTCTCTAAACCTTATTCCTATAGAGTATTTGTAAGAGTGCCTTGGAAGAGAAGTAATCTGATTTTAACATGATCATCAAACGATCACCATCTTTAAATGAACTGAAACAAAGCGGTAGATGATCTTTGCCTCTAGTCGAAGAGTCTGATAACTTGATCGGCAATATGAATGGAAGAGGCCAAACATATATTTAAACTAGGTGAGTACCTATTTCTGCAATTCTTCCGATAAATATACTTCCCACCTAAAACACAGATATTAAAAAATTGCGTACTATGGGAGATATATGGGAATTTTCACGAATTTTAAACCGGACTTGACGGTCACATCACTGTCGAACCATGGCTCGACAAAATTCGACTAAGTATGATTCGACTATGCGACTTAATAGGTAGTTATCAAGCTATGCGATTGAATAGAAATTATCCAATCAGTGAATGACTTATTTGGTAAAGGCCTTTTTTTGCGGATTGGAAGTCCAGAATTTACTTACCTGACAGCACCTAGGTATTACTAACTATGTGAAAATGCTAGACTTAAGATCAGACAAATACAAGTAAATTAACGGAGAACAAATTAAAATTTCCATAGTCAGGTTTGGATAAAATTGTATATTACATTATTCACTCT
Source organism: Stegodyphus mimosarum (assembly GCA_000611955.2). Taxonomy (NCBI): domain Eukaryota; kingdom Metazoa; phylum Arthropoda; class Arachnida; order Araneae; family Eresidae; genus Stegodyphus; species Stegodyphus mimosarum. Next base: position 38,791 of record KK112484.1, read on the forward strand.
GCGTATTATTTCTAATCAAACTCAATTAAATATCTAGTCTTCATTTAAATAATAGAGATAATTGAAAAATGTATGAGAAATACATTAGTGAATTTCTTAAATTTAATTATACTTTCACATTTAAGTTTGTTCTTGTACTTCTCTATTAATTTAAGTATTAAAGCAGCTTTAAAGGCTGAGTTTTCTTAATGGATAATACCAAGGAACATATTTTTCTTAAGCGAAAGCCTTTTATACAATTTAGTATAAAATTAAAGTAAAGAAAATTAAAAAAAAAGCAATTATGCAATTTTAGAGCTAAGAAAATACTAATTCCTTTACGAAGCAACTGCGTTACTCATAACTGATATTTTTTGCTCACCCGGAGAGCTAAGCAAGCACATGTATGTATTTTATAAAGGTACATCTCGCGTGACATCGAACCTTTTTTTTTAATGTTTCCTGCAGCAAGTGAAGGGAATGATTTCTGAATCATTCATGACTCTCATGCTTAAGGAAACACACACGGAGAGAAAAAAAAAGTCTTATTTCGCCGTATTTCACACCCATCGGAAGGCGTTTCTTTTTTTCTTTCTTTCCTTCTCTTTAATGAAAATCTCGCTCTTTTTCTTTTTCTTTTTTTTTTTTAACAGAGTGTGAGGGATTTTATTTGATATAATTCTGAATTAATAATAAAGGACACTTTTTTTCCCCTGCTTCGGTTTCAATGCTGCGAAAAGAAATAAACGGTTTTACAGCTTTAGGTAGAAACACTTATCGATAGTTTTGAATAAAACAGTTCAGAGTAATGAATGAATTTACTTATTATTTGAAATGCTGAGAAAGTTTACATTATAAGGTATTTCTCCCGCTTTCTTCGCATGCCTTGTAGTGGTCAGCACGCTCGATGCGTAACCGAAAGATCCATGGCTCGATTCGCGGCGAAGGCGTTGCTAATTTTTTCATTATTCTTGCTCGGAAATAACCTAATGTCTCTACAAGTGGCGCCCGATTTAAAAGGTGGCACCACGATTTGGCGATTGGGGCCCCTAGTCTCTAGCCGCCTTTTAAAAGGGGGAGTATATAAGGTATTTCTCCTACCTTCTTCGCATGCCTTCGAGGTGTAGTGGTCAGGACGCTCGACGCGTAACCGAGAGGTCCGTGGTTCGATTCCCGGCGAAAGCGTTGCTCATTTTTCGTCTCTCCTGCTTCTAATGACTCTACAACATGTCATTGGTAAATTTATGCAGTGAAGAACATACCTCATCTGAATTTTGGAGGGCCCTTTCATCTTAAGACAAGGTGCATGCTGACTACTTTTTAAAAAAGTGATTAACGATTTGGAAACTCTTTGGAATGTGATAAACAGGTTCTGTTTACTTTTTTTAAAAAATTAATAGATGATTCACGGACGTGCCTGGCGATTGATGTTTGTGCAATCCAGTAAGTTCTTTCTTGCATAATGCTGCCCCTTCATTTATTGCTTTTTCTACTCTTGATGTGCATTTACAAAAGGATAAATACACAAGATGCAATAATTTTTAAACGAAGCAATCGAAGTCGCACGTTTCAGTGCCAAATTTGTAATTCAGTATTCGAGAAGTTTGGGTTATTTCAGTTTCCATTTATTATCTGAGCATTTCCTCTTTTAAACCGTTAATTTAAAAAAAAAAAAAAAACTAACAACTATTTTATTTTCAAAGGAGATAATATGTTTAGTAATCTACTAAAATAAATTATTATTTTATTACTTTACAGCTTTAGCGCACGTATTAGGCAATTTATTAATAATAATTATCTTGTTTACTTAAATCTTATATATATATGAATAGGTAGACAGATAGACAGACAGACAGATAGACAGATATGCATGTACAGGTATTAATTCAACAGATGACCTTAAAATACAATACTTCTGTGCGGGTATCTTGAGATTAGATGATAGCTGTTAACGATGAGATGTCATCTGTAATTACTGAAAAGGCTTTAATGCGTAGATTGACAAAATGGAATGACGGAGACAGACCTGACGAAAACAATACGTTAATTTAATTGTAGACATTCTTGGTAAGTCTAAACTTGTCACACATCATTTCGGTTCTTATCGCACCCTCCCCTCTCTCATATAACGGATTACATTTTTACAGCAATGGGCAAAGCAGAGCGATGAAAACACAAATGTTGCCAGCAGCAAGCGAGTTTGCAAAGAAACGAACTGCGCAATAGGTATGTAAAGATTTGATTTGTTTGTTTAAATTTTGAGCTCTGGAAACGAACAAGAGCTAACCGCATTGCAGGATTAATGATAATGTTATGTGAATTAGTTTTTCAAGTAACGCAATTAGTTTTAAGATAGGAAGAGGACGCAACCAAATTAAAATCAGCAATTAAAAGTACTATTGCTAAATTAATTAATAATTGTGAGTTACATATTTTTTATCTTACACACACACACACACAACACACACAGATATATAATATATATATAAATGTTTCATTAAAAACTAATTAGTACTAATTACTTTTTGAATTATTTTATATTGTATTTATTTTATACTTCATATATTATTCTTGCAATTTTTATGATGTTTAGAATTAGTTTTTTAGTTTATTTTGCTTTGCATGAATAATTCATGTCGGGGTGTACCTGTATCGGTTTGGGATTCTAAATTGCTTTGGCTATGTACTTTGAATTTATAATATATTTTTTTCCTATAGTGGATTTGTTTTCTAAATTTCTCCAAAATTCATTAGCTATTAAATTTCCCATTTTAACATATCACTACTTTTGGTTTTGTTTATTTCTTAACCCATACCTACATAGATGACGAAACATGAATTAGGTAATTGAACAGTTAGGTTTGGGAAACAACTTCCCCTTGAAAAGATCTGTCTCCTGCCTACTCAACAATTATTCACTTTATGCAAATTAAAATTTTTTAAAGAAATTTTAAAAGTTTTTAAGGTAAAATTGTAGGATTGTATTATTTTTCTTGTATTTACAATGCTCGCACTTTATTTTCTTATGTTTTGTGAATTTAATGATATCGCAAATTAGTTCGCAGCAATAATTAATCAATTTATTTTGTTTGCAATTGAATTTGCATAATTTAAAATTTTAATTTGCTTTATATGAATGCGATTATAATATTATATTTATTATATCTATCTATATATATATATAGAGAGATAGATAGATAGATAGATATGTGAGTGTGTGTGTAATAATAAAAAGTTGGTACGATGAGAGAAATTTAGTAGAACCATTTACTAACATTATGCCCGGGTTTTCAGTTTCTTAGGTAAAATCATCGCCCATATTTTAATTATACAAACTATCCTACTCCAAGACCATTCTACTCTAGGTCTTATTTGCCTCAAAATCCGGTGTCTGGAGAAATGATCAACCTCCACTATTAAGATATTCAGATTCCCAGTATTGTGCCTTAAATTACCATCAACCTCTATCTTATCAGAAATTTCAGTAGAAAGTTCTATTGCCAATTAAGTGTCTTTCATGTTTTGTATTTTCCATCTATCTATGTATCTGTCTTTCTCTCTCTCTCCCTTTATAAATAAACAGAATGCGTCATAAATTCGATCACACTTCAAAAATTCATAATAAAAGAAGTAATGCTCAGAAAAAAATTCGGTTTGCGCGAATATGATGACAGGAACGTTTAGATTTTTTTCCATGTATAAAAGAGATTCCAAAAGTAACCAAAAGAGAACTATCTATCATATGTATATACATATATACACTCACGTTTGTGAAAATTGCAACACCATGAAGGACTTACGCGAGTGAGCTGAAATTTTCAGGAAATGCAAAGTAGCGCATGATATGCAAATGATTAGAATTGCAAATCCGTAGCGCATGCGTATGCTGAGCAGCGCCCTCTGAATGGCTGATGGATCCGAATAAATAGACGGCTGTAGCGAGGCGTGTATGGTTATCGGTGGTTATCTGCTAGTGGTAAACGTTAACTCAATCTGTACTTATGCCTCGTCGACGAAAGAGAGCGAGATTTGAACAACTTACAGAGTTTGAACGAGGGAGAATCATCGGCCTTCGTGAAGCTGGATTGTCGTATCGTGCAGTAGCCTCTCGTGTGCAGCGTAACAGCAGCACAGTGATGCGCGTTTGGAAGCAGTGGACGGACGAGTGTCGGACAACTCGGAAATCCGGGAGTGGACCCCGAAATGTGACGTCAGCTCGCGATGATAGACACCTGGTCCGCATGGCGCGGACGGACCGTACAGCTTCCTCTAGACAATTGGCAGCACTGTGGTCAATAGCTACAGGTGTTTCATTGTGTGCTTCATCAATTCGTAGACGTCTGCTGCAGTGTGGACTGCGCGCACGGACTCCTTTATACAGGATCCCCCTAACGCACGACCATCGCCGCCTGCGGCTACAATGGGCCAATCAGCATAGAGACTGGCGTGCTGATTGGCAGCATGTCGTGTTTTCTGACGAATCCCGCTTTAATTTGTGGTACCATGATGGCCGCATTCGTGTCAGACGCTATGCCGGTGAACGCCACCTTCCGGAGTGCATTATCGAACGCCACAGTGGACGAACACCCGGAGTTATGGTCTGGGGCGCCATAGCATATCATAGACGATCTCAATTGCTACGAATTGTGGGCAATCTGAACAGCAACCGGTATATCCGTGAAGTTCTACAGCCCGAAGCTGTTCCCTTCCTTCAAAGCTTGCCAGGCGCTGTATTTCAACAGGACAATGCCCGCCCTCATACTGCTCGGATTGTTAAATCCTTCTTTGCAGCGCAGCAGGTACAGCTTCTTCCTTGGCCTGCGTGTTCCCCGGATATGTCGCCAATTGAACATGTGTGGGATGTCATTGGTCGGCGTCTTGCTCGTGATCCTCGTCCTGTTGCGTCTGCAGACGAACTTTGGGTACGCGTACAAACGATATGGAATGCTCTTCCTCAGTCAGACATTCAAACTTTGTTTGACTCCATGCCACGTCGTGTAGCAGCACTTATTGCGGCACGTGGTGGCCCCACACAAAACTGATTCTGATCTCTTGTTCTTGTTTGTTTGCTTTGAACATTTAATCATTTATTTGTACCACTACCACTCAACTGTGTATTAAATTGCATTCAATTATGACGATTCCTTCTTGGTGTTGCAATTTTCACAAACGTGAGTGTATATATATACATATATATGTGGAGATGGTACGTACTGACACGGGGGGAAGAAATTATTCGCACACTTTCGCGTGCATTTGTAAGAAAAAAATTTTTTTGTGGGCCTTTTGTGATGAATGCTGTGTTATTATTTATTTGTTAAATGTTTGATGAATTAATTATTTATTATCGATTAGTATCTCTCAGCATACACTTCTAAAAAAATGCGACAGTTTTGAGCCTTTCAGTTTGAATGTGTTGATGTCTATAAAATTTCACTCCTTTTTTTGGAATTAATGATATTTACTTTTAGAAACATTTTACACTGTTAATTCAAAAATACTTTGTTTTATAAAGTTTTGACTTGTTGCATGTTAACAATCGAATTTTAAACATATATAAAAATTCCACATTGAAAGCATATTAAAAAAAAAGTAACAACTAAAGCAAAGTGTAGCTATTTGTCTGCAAAAGTAAAAGTAGTTTCGAAAAATTTCGCGAGAAAAAGTAAAATTTCATTTTACGTTCAAAAACAAATGAAAACTTGCCGGAGTTTTAATTTCGTTCAATTCTTTTATGCCAGCATTATTGCTGAATTTAAAAGGAGGTTGAATATAATACTTAATTCAAAAATCATTTATTAAAGAGATAGCTATTTTTACACAGACAAAAACTAACGTTGAGTTTAAAACAAATGCCTTTTTATAGCGTTTATTTTTATCGTATTCATTAATGAATTTTAATAATGCAATCGGGAAAAACAATTTCCAATTATTTTTTAGTGGCCGTTCTTTAGTTTAAGCCCAATTAAGTTAGTATATTCTATATTTTACAATATAGAATATATTAACATTAATTTACAAAATTATATTTATGGCACAGACTTTTAATTGCTGAGCTGAACACATGATTTACCTTTTTTCATATCGACGGGTCTGAATTAACAAGATATTGAAATCTAGGGTAAATTACTAATAAAATCCACAATTCTGAGCTATTTTATAACCGAAGCATCTGCAGAATTTTCTTGTTTTAATTTAAGATAAAAAATTTAGCTACATTATACAATATTCAGATAATTGGCAAAGTTTCCTGATTTGAAATTTGAGTACATTTTCTTTTGCCAACGGATGAAAATAAAAACTATTTGTAAAGGCATTCTTATGCTTTTCGCTCGCAATTTATTTTAAGCTTGCAAAAAAATTATTTTAAAAATTAAACTGACGACGGTCTGAATAATATTTTCCCTTAGAATTGTAAAAAAATAGAATATAACCAATAACATTTGAAGTAAAATTAAGTACTCTATCTTGTACTGCTAGTTCGCATCAGTTTATAATAAAAGTCCATTGTGTTTCTTGTAGCCGTTGTCAGACTAGGAAAATTTAGCGGAAACTACAATAAAAAATAGATAGGAAAATTAAAAAAGAAGTTATTCAGCCGTATCTTCTTAAAATTTTATTCAAGTTTCTTGGGAGCTTTAAAAAGTAACAATAAAGTAAATGGTTTATCAGAAGTGAAATGTTATGTCAAAACATCAGATTTGATCAGGAGGGGAGGAATATCGTTACTGCGGACTGAAAAATTCTTTCATTGAAAAATTTTTTCCTTCTATAAGACTTCAAATTTCATTTCTATAAATAACTGTTTTGATAACTTCAGGAATTAATTGTAAGCTTCATAAGTATACAGGCAGCTATTAAAATTCCTATGCTGCAAAGTAAAACTGTGAGCTCAAATATTTATTTTACAATTACATTGAAATAAAGGTTCAAATTTCAGATAATTATGAAGTATAAAATATGCAGAAATCACTACATCAAATTTCTGCCTCTGATAAATAATAGCAGCTGTTACATGGCTAAGTGAACAGTTGAAATAGAATCTGAATGGCAGTTACAGGTCTTTTAGTCCATACCAGCGTTCATTTATCTCATTAGTAGGTGTTTGTTGCAGTACCGTTCGCTCTACAGCCATTTATCATACGTTTTCATGTGTTATGAGTCCCTAGATTCAAAAGAACGTTTCGGCTAAGGTATGACCCGGTACATTGAGGAAGTATTTACATAGCATGGGCATCAAGCGGTCTCTCATTACTCTGTTGAAAGGTTGACGCAGGCTCCAGATGGTCGTATTAGACCTACAGATGCGAACCGCAATCAGAAACGTTTTTGAAAAACACAATGACACGTTCTACCCAGAACTAATTTGAACGAGAGATTTCTGCGAGCAGTTTTGGGAAAAATGTTACTTTCAGGATCAGTTTTGTACAATATTTTACGACGATGGGGAAAAAATTCTCCAGAAGCTTTGTTTCGCGTAAGTCAACAAACCAAAAGAAGCTTTTACTTATGTACAGCATATTTCTGGGAGGAACTCATTTCTCAGAAAAGTTATTACGTTTCGTGTCAGTAGGTCTGATAAGGGTCTGATAAAGATATAGCACAGCCAGGGGCATTAAAACCTTAAAAATACAACAGTGGCCGGTCATAGTTTTAGATATACGGACTAAAAGTGAAAGGAATGTGAATCAAAATGTGGATTTGTGAGAGAAGACGATGTGACGCTATTAGTTGCATTCATGAGCTTCGTACAGCATTAATTTCTGTACTGTAGCATAAAGGGAAGCCGAATAATGGTCGAAAAATTCCGTAGAGCTGCAGATTCCATACGTGTTGTGGCTACTCAGAACACACACACTTTCCTAACTCAGAATATGTCAAACAGTTATACAATCTCTAACGGTGATAGGGGCAAGATATTTGTCGTCTAGAGATCGATGGGTGAAGGCCCTTGATGTTTTGCATGTCGCTGTTTTTGATCCTGCTAGGTTATCGAATACAAATTCTTGTAACAGCCATTAGATCTGGACCAAAGCGAGCTGAAATTAAGCGGAATTATAATCCGGAGTTCAAGTAGACTACGGTTCTCCAGCAATCTAATTTTTAGATATGAAGACACGAACTCCTTCTTCTTTCTGGAGGCATAACGCAATACCTAACGCTAAAGACAACGAGTAAATATGATTTCTGAATGACATATCGGTATTGCAATCTGTTTTATATACTACTTCGAGGAGTCGTTATTTTTATTTGTAATGCGCGCATACGTAAAATGCTTATCATTTGCTAATCACAGTGCCTTTCTAAAAAATTTCAGGCTTGTTCTGAGTCTCTTTCATGGTGTAGCAATTTTAATACTTTAATGGCCAAAAATGTAATATGGAAGGAAAATGCACATCAGCAGAGTTACTGTTTCGATAAAAATCATTTTCTTTTGTGGAAAGCGATTATAATGCAAATCTAAATTAGGCACTGAAACGAAGTGTAGTTTCAGCTTTGTAGTTTTCATGCATGGGAAGATATTTTACTTTTTCTGTCCTCTTAAGTCCTACTGTAATAGCCGAGTCACTAAAGTCGTTGAGCACAGACAGATCAACATTCACATCACGGCGAAGAGGCTTGCTGTGTGGGCGTTTTAGTATTTTTTCCCATGTGCAACGATACGCAGGAACCAGTTTCTTTTCGAAAGACCTCCACGAAGTTATCCTTCCCTTGGGCGAAACAGCCCTTGTATGCTTTGCCATATTCTACTAACCTAACCTTTTCTCTAAACACTTTTCTATTATATATAACTGGGTATATCTTATTTCACTTTGAATGCCGAATGAAAATTCAGAAATTTGAATAAGAGCTTTGCTTATGCCCTTAATGCAATAAAATTAGAATTTCATCATTATAAACGGCAAAATCGGAATTTTGACGTACAATGCTCAAAATTTGGACTGCGTTTGCTTTAACATTTTGTTGAAGTTTTTTAATTTTCTAAGAGTTTTGCCTTTTAATTTTTCTCTTGTCGAGTATTAGAAATAAGACTGCTTATATTAAAAAAAAGTGTTATTTATAAATATCTAAGGAAAATAATTCCTTTAAATGTTATTTACGGATCCATGAACAGTCCGGCGACTTATAGTGACATCTTTTAGTGAAATAACATCGGTTAAAAAACAAGGGCTAAAATTTTTATTAGATCTTAGCCTAACAATTCACGCAACTCGTGAAATAACAGACTACTCCTCTGGTTGCGGAATTAACGGAACACAAACATTAAAGTAAAGTTTAAGCATCTAAAATAAGTTATTTACAAGACAAAGTCCGCCTATAAGCTTTGGCTTGGGTTTCACATGAGCAAACATAGCTAAAAAATTACAGTCGATTCATTAAATTTAGAAATAGAATTTATAAGAAAAAGAAGAAAATAGCACTCAGTCAGTCAGCGGTCGCTAGAGAAAGGTTCTCCAATAAATTCGAAAACTCTGTTCTTACATTACATTAACTAATTTGCATCTTGGTGGGAGTATAATATAAAATTTATAGTACAGGAAAAATAATAAGATAAATTGAATAAAAATAAATCCCTGCAGTCACTGTCACCGTAATTTAATGAATTCGGAACAAACGTCTTAATGATCTTGATAGAGAATTTTAGTTCAGAAACTTATATTGAGCCAAAATTTTCGCAATACGTTTTGAAACTTTTAGACTTCTATTTGACGTGTATCAACTAAATTGGATTTACAGTAAAAATATGGATTTACAATTTAGATGGTTACTATTCATCTCTCTTCCTTCCAGATTCCTGGAAGCAAAAATAGTTTACTACCAAAAGTAAATACTGTAGAGTCTTCTAGTATGTTTTGGAATCATACATTATAGACCCTACTGAAAAGACAAAGTGGAGAATTCTCTCTAGGTCTTAAAAGAACAGATGACTGCAGAAGAAGGTTTAACTAATCTTTTTATTTTAACTGAACTTAACCGAAACGTACTTACTCGGCGCTCACAATTTACCACCACTTGCGAATAAGTAATTTAACAGAAAAATAAGATATACAATCACAATAGAGTAAGACTGGCTATACGACTTGCTCCTTCTTTATCAAAACCGCTAAGTCGAGCCTACAATATCTATATAATCTAAAGAGAGATGCTAAGCACGAACTATTCACGTACAGAGCTACTTCAAACATGTGGCATAAATTCGGAACCAACTCTGCTACTACGAACTCTAAAACGGCTACATAAAAACTAATCCCGAACTCACTTAGATTTGCATACACGTCATTAAAATTTACATTCTGGCAGGAAAGTGAAATCAGAAGGGAAAGGAAAGTTTTTAAAACTAAAATTAATTGGTTAGAATAAAATAAGGGCTTTACAATATTTCCTGCCAGGATTTAAGTATTTGAAAATAGTCTTTAACGACCTAATCGAAGGTATTAAATTTTAACTTAAACATGAAGAGCCAGTGCTACTAAATACTAATGTTACTAAACGTACTACTACTAAATCTAATGCTACTAGATATAGTAAGTTTGAAATTTAACAATAAAAATTCAAGGAACACAACTTGCAAATCTTGACTAACGTATTTTGCGTTGAATCTCATTTCCTTCCAGTGGATCTGGAATGAAAAGAATGTTAGCACAAATTTTAGATAATATATGCATTTGAGTGAACAATTCATCCAACTTCATTTTTCTTTTCAACTAGTTTAATTTTCCACCCTTCGCTCTCCAGCATATGAGTATACTGAATTTTCAACGCAAGTGCGGTGCTTTAAAACAGCTTCACCACCTGAGCGACAACCTACATATTAATAAACTCAAACACACTAGACTTCAACAGACTCCCTGTATTCAAGCTCATCCTAGTGTGCTTATTCAAAATGCGTTGAACTTTGTGTTCAGTCGGAAAGCCTAACTAACATTTAATATATCTAAAGTAGCTCGTTTAAATTTTTCCCCCGCTAGGTTTTAAATTTTTCTTTTATTACCTTTAAAATTTCGTTAATTTAAGCTTTCAATTTTTGCATATAGTTACAACTAGTTTTACAAAATCACAACACTCTTTACATTCAGAAACCCACATTTACGAAACACACCCACGAAACATATATATATATATATATATATACACAAGTTTCGAGTTTCCTTATAATCCAAATTAAACAAAGTTGTTAGTAACACTTTTATCTCGCTAAGTGGCATAAAAAAGCCTCTTGACCGAACAGCGTAATTCATGAGCGAAAGAAAAATTCCATAGAAATAAAAAAATTCAGCTTCTTGTCGAAACAAGTAAGAAAGACCTCACTTCGAGACCAAACAATTTAGATAACTCTTAACAAGCAAGTATGATTACACATAACAGCACTGAATACTTGAAAATAAAATCAAAAGTTACTTATCTTTTCGAACTGACGTAGTCGCTCATCTCTTTTTTTCAGGAACTGTAACCAAGTGGGGTATGTAGTAGCCGCTGGTTAAGGGGCCAGTAAAGCAGTTAGTGGAAAGAGAAAAGACTAGAACAATACTCAAGACCGGTCAACGAACAACGAGAGTACCACCAGTGGCCACAGGAAAGGAAGCTACAACGCTCGACGAAACCGGTCGTTGGGTGGGATCCCAATTTTCTTTTCATGGCACGCTCTTCTGTTCTTCTGGAGTTCCTAGAGAAAATATCCTCCGAAGGTGATCTCTTTCTCCCATCGGGGCTCATCATTGGGTGTCTGCGGTGGAATACCATCCGTTTCGCTACTTGTTCCACATCGTCCAGTCTCTGCCGCTTGTTGGAGAATCCTCTTGTCTCTTTCACCGGCTGTGATGGATTCCTTCCCGCTGACAGCTGGTGGTATTCTGAACGTCCTGGATTTTCCCCCAGGCGTTGTAGTTTCCTTGCCGCTGGCTGCTGGTGGTACTCTGGTCGTCGTGGCCCTTTCGTCGATTGTTGTAGCTTCCTTTCCAGTGGCCGCTGGTGGTACTCTTGTTGTTCGTTGACCGGTCTTGGGTATTGTTCTAGTCTTTTCTCTTTCCACTAGCTGCTTTACTAGCCCCTTAACTTCCGTAATTTTCCACTTCTGCTCTACGTTGGTCTTGTGCCTCTTGTGCTGCTTGGCTGGGATTCCATTTGCTTTCCTTTTAGAAGCCACATCTAGTAACCTTGTTTGGGCTGCAGATGGCTGTCCTTGGCTCGGAAATCTATTTCAATCGTCTTTACTGGAATTCTGCAATAAGCCTTAAGAAGCGTCATAATACTTTTTAATCTAGTTGAATTAGCTTTAGACTGTTCACCATTGGCATTTTCAAGAATTACTGTTGCTTCTTGAATACTTTGAATAATGAATGGCCCCTCAAACTTAGGAAACAATTTTGAAACTTTTCCTTCGGGAGCACAAGATACGTTGTGTTTCAATTTTAACACTTTACCTCCTACTTTAAAATTTTCTTCCCTCCGCCTTTTCTCACAATGGTATTTTTGCTTACCTCTTGCTATCAGAGTGGCCTCATCCACTAATTTTTTTATATCCTACATGTGAAATTCAGGAGCACGCTTTTGCAGGAAAAATAGTCTATTGAAGGTTATCATTATCTTTCTTCCGAAAAATAATTGTGCAGGGGTGTTTCCAGTTTTATCTGGATCATTGTGAAACACGAGCTGATCGACCGAATCCTCGCAACGTCTGTGATAGTTTTTCACGTAACAGCCAATAATTTTAACGCTTCTGCGATTTACCCTTTCTGCTATATTAGATTGTGATCGATAAGGAACCATCTTCAAGTAGCGTACGCCATACCCTACACATAGATCTTGGAATATCTGACTAACGTATTTAGGACCGTTATGTGATATGATTTCAATGGTGCACCGTGTTTTAAAATAAACTTATTTAAACGGGAATCTGGGACTATTTTGGCGGAAGTCCTTTTCAGGGGAATTATTTCTACCCATTTGCTAAAATGATCAACAATTACACGTAAGTAACGCATTTTATTCTTTTCACTGCGTGGATATGGTCCTAAAAGATCGATCCCTAACAGTTCATTGGGAAAAGTAGCCTTAATGCTATTTAGGTATCTGGCCAGCCGGTAATTAACATCATTAACTATTTGGCACATATGGCAGGACCTGACATACTCTTTAAAGATTTCTTGCAATTTTGAAGGAAATACCGCCTCTCGTACACGTCTGACTGTTTGCCTAGCATTAAGATTACAGGAAATCGGTGCATCGTATAATTCTTGTAAGACATTAAGTCTCAAACTCTTTCGGATTACCGGCCTCAACTCATCATTTTGGTTTGTAACTTCTGAGAAAAATAAGAGATTACCTATGATTTCATAATGAGCGGCTCTGTTTCGAATGGCTGTTAAATCTGGATGCTCAAATTTATCTGGATCCTGAAGGTACGCATAAATGTTTTTAAAATCCGGACCATTTTTTAGATCGGCGATAATAGTATCTCGAGAATCTAAAAATTTTTAAGTCAGTATCATGCATTTAACGTGATTCTCGTGTTCATCTAATTTAATGCGAGAAAGAGCATCCGCGACAACATTATCTTTACCAGGTAAATGTGTAAATACTCAATTGTATTCTTACGGCTTCAGTGCCCTTCTTATCCATCTTGGTGACAGGTTTCTATCTGACTAAAGCCTAAGGACGGCAGCACTGTTAGTGCATATCATTACGTGTAGCTTTCCGAAGTAAACTTGGAATTTTTGTACGTCTAGTAAGACAGCTAGTGTTTCACTCTTAGTAGAAGTATAATTCCTCTGGGTAGGATTCAATGTCTTACTAAAGCAGGCTACTGGCTGCCCCGCTTGAAATAACATATCTCCTACGGCAAAGTCCGATGAATCTGCATATTTCAAGCTCACTTTGTGGGTCAGGAACTTTTAGCACTGGGGCTGTAATTAATGTTGCCTTTAACTATTCAAACGCCGTATTGGTTTCCGCCGATCAAAAGAATTTTGCTTTATTTTTCTAGTCTTAAGAGAGGCTCTTATATGTGTGGAATTTTTAATAAAGGACTTGTAGTATGAGCCCATACCCAGAAATGAAGCAAGTTTTTTCGCAGTACTAGGTAGAAGATAATTTTTAATTGCAATAACTTTTTAATGTCTGGTTTCGATACTTTTAGCGAAAATTTTATAATCTAAATATTTAAGTTCCTTTGCCGCGAATTTACACTGGTGTGCAAAAATTAAGGACGAGACGGTTTTTTCAATATAACTTTGTACAAAAGCTTTCCAAATCAACACATTTAATACCGTAAGATCCCCAATACGTAAGGACATGAGTAATGTAAGCAACACTTACTAAAAGAGAAATCAGAGGCATAAAAAGAAGCTTTATTGAAAAAGTAGCATGGAGCGCAATGCGACTGAAGGCCGAAACATCCCTGTGATGGGTGTCCAGCAAGAAACATCCGGTCTTTAATAGGGGATATGATCTCCCCTGACTGCTAGGCAGGTTTCACAGCGTCTGCCCATGCTGAGAATGAGAGTGTCAATGAGTTGTTGAGGCATTGCTGCCCATTCGTCTTGCAGCGCCAATCGAAGCTCCGGAATCGTTACTGGTGGTAAGGTACGAGCTGCCAAGCGTCTGCCTAGAAAATCCCATACATGCTCGATGGGATTGAGATCCGAAGATCATGCCGGCCAGTCCATACGTTCAATATCCTCACTCTCTAAGAGCTGTTCGGCAGCTACTGTGCGATGACATGGTGCATTGTCGTCCATGAAAAGGAACTGCGGACCCATAGCGCCTCTAAAAAGACGCACATATGGAAGAAGAATCTCGTTACAATAACGGGTCCCGTTGACTGAACCTGCGTCGAAGATGTGAAGGTCTGTACGACTACCAAGCATGATGCCTCCCCAAACGAGAACACCGCCACCTCCATACCTGTCCCTTTCAATGATGTTCGAGGGATGATTGCGGCTTCCCCGCTCTCTCCAGATGAGTATGCGATGAGAATCGCTACTCAGACTGAATCTGTTCTCATCTGTAAATAGTACTCGTCCCCATTCATTGCCTCTCCAATTCCGGTGTTCCCGGCACCACAGAGAACGCCTTCTCCGATGGGCAGGCGTTAGAGGTACACACCGTACAGGGCATCGTGCAAACAGACCACCACCGTGTAGTCTTCTGGCCACGGTAAAACGCTATATCGGTCGTCCAGTCGCCTGTGCCGTGTGTCTAGCGATTTCTCCTGCTGGCGGCCGCCTGTTTCTTCTGGCCTGTAAGGCAATATACCGGTCATCTGCGGGTGTGGTTCCTCGTGGACGACCACTACTAAACCCCCGGATAACTGTTCCTGTAGTTTGAAATTGTCTCCAAAGTCGTGAAACGATGCTGTGAGCAATTCCGAACTCTGCAGCCACACTTGTCACACTGCGTCCTTCCTCCAACTTCCCGATGATTCGACCTCGGGTAAAAGCATCCACATGTCGTCTAACAGATTGATTATTCGCCATTTCTCGCTGAGGCAGCAACTCGGTGTGATTTTAACTGCTATACGGCGTGCAATCTCTTTGAGAGAAATACTGATCTTACACCGATAACATGCTTTATACTACTCAGACACTCCCCCATTACGACTACCTGCATATCTGCGCATGTGCTACCGTACATCACCTTACTTAATCTCCTGATTGGTCTTTCTGTCCGCTCTGCCTCTTCGTTCAGCTGATATGCTAATTTTTCGACTTCGTTCTTAATTTTTGCGCACCAGTGTATACTTGTTGGGGTTCACATTTAAATCAGCATCTTATAAAAGTGTAAAAACTTCCGTCAAATGCTTAATATGCTCGTCTATCGAATCACTGATAACTATAACATCATCTAAGTAGATAGATGTTGATTTTCCGAGCACTGGTCTAAGACTAATATCCATGGCTCTTTGAAAAGAAGCGGGGGCACCACATAAACCGAATGGCATACGTAAAAATTCATAATCGCGAGATTTAGTGATAAACGCAGTTTATGAACATCGTATGGTTTCATACTGATCTGAAAATTGCCAGAGGTAAGACCTAGCGTTGTCATATACTTCGTGGATTTTATTTGTCTAATTAACTCCTCTATGATCGGTAGTGGATATACGAGATACTTTGAGACATTATTAAGTTTTCGATAGTCTATTGCGAACCTCTATACTTTACTCTCAGTAGCGGGAATATTGTTCTTTTTAGGACATAACACAACTGGGCTTGCAAACGGGCTACTAGGAGTCCCAATTTTTTGTTTTAACATCGCGGCTACGTGTTCTTCTATAATCCCCTTCTTCACTTTGTCATACCTACAGGGTTTAGCCCAACAGGGTAAATTATTTAGAATGTCCACTGCGGGGTTTACCACGTGCGTGAGCCCTGGTTAAATGCTTCCTTCGTCTTTGTTGCTAGTTTGGTTTATCGTCGGACTTTTTTTTCTTTTTCCTTTTCTTCCTTCTTCCGACTGTGGACGATTTTTTACAACTGGAAAAGCTTTTAGGAAGGCGCTTTTGAAGTTTTGGCACGTATACGTTGGTGTCCCTGATTCTCCTAGTAAGAATTTGCCAATGCCCTCATACAAATCCAAGGCTTGTCCTTGGAGAACTGAAGGTTCGGAGCCAGTTTTTGTATTTCTCCAATTGGGTACAGCATGAAGTGATCCACAAATGCTGCTGATGAACCTTTGCCGTCGAATAGGCACTGGGGGCCTTATCGAAGCTTTTATGATTTCGACAATATACCCAAATCCTTCCTTAGGCTTAGCTTGAGTGACAGATGCTGTTGAAGTGGATGAAGTCAGGTTGTCTATAGCGTTTTTCATGGTTCTAAACTGTTTTGGGTGCAATTGTAGAGTTTTCTAGTATATTTTGGAATCATACACTATAGACCCTACTGCAAAGTAGCGAATTCTCCCTAGGTCTTGGAAGATGAGATGATTGCAGAAGGTTTAACTAACCTTTTTATTTTAACTGAACTTAATAAAAACGTGCTTACTCTGTGCTCACAGTCTACCACCTATTGTGGCTAAGTAATTTAACAGAAAAATAAAATGTACAATCACAATAAAGTAAGACTGTCTACACGACTAGCTCCTTCTTTATAAAAACCGCTTAATGGGCTGCACACAGGAAAGCAGAACCTAGAATACCAATATAATCTATAAGGTATATCTCCTACACTCTTAGCGTGCCTTCGTGGTGTAATGGTCAGCACACTGAGCCGGTATTTCAGAGGTCCGTGGTTCGATCCCCGGCGAAGGCATTGCATATTTTTCATCTCTCTTGTTCCAAAAAAAGTACCTAATGTCTTTACAGTGGCGCCCGAACTAAAAGGGTTGTGGATGATGACTCTCCACGCCCAGGATTTGGCGACTAGGTCCCCTAAAACCCTAGTCGCCCTTTAAAAAGGGGAGTATATAAGGTATATCTCATACATTCTTAGCGTGCCTTCGTGGTGTAATGGTCAGCACACTGAGCCGGTATTTCAGAGGTCCGTGGTTCGATCCCCGGCGAAGGCATTGCATATTTTTCATCTCTCTTGTTCCAAAAAAAGTACCTAATGTCTTTACAAATCTAAAGAAAGTGGCTAAGCACGAACTATTCACGTACAGAGCTACTTCAAACACGCGGCCCAAATTTGAAACTAACTCTCCTACTACAAAGTCTTAAAACCGCTGCATAAATACCGATTCCGCACTCACTTAGATTTGCACACACGTCATTAAAATTTCATTCTGGCAGGAAACTGAAATCAGAAGGGAAAGAAAAGCTTTTAAAACTAAAATTAATTGAGAAGATTAAAATAAGGTCTTTACAATACTTTTAATCATATAGATGACACGCATAGACATAGCTTAACAGTGCACTTCAACCATTTGCTTTAACAACTTAATTTAGTGTGCATTAAATATTATTGCTCTCCAGTAACATGTGGCGTGAAGAGACATACGTCTTATATTGTAAAATCAACTTCCACGTCCTACCTGAAATTTTACATGCATACACTAGATGTCAAAAGTAACCTACATCAGACGCTACACGAGATGTCAAAGGCAACCTACATCAGAACATAAGCTATGTCTACATTTTAATTTAATCTCAAAGCAAAGTGCTGCTGGGGAGCCGACCACTAACTTTCTAACATCTGTTCATTTATAGTAATAGAAATTTCTACTACATTTTCATTTTCCGTAACACTAAATTTCCAATTCCTTTTTCTTCACAGTATTACTAAATTCCTATTACATTTTCCTTAATCCATTGTAAATTTCTAGCCTACTTCAATTAAAAACAATTTCATCACATCCATTCAGTTTTTAATATCACATATGAAATATATAAATAAGTACAATAGGTTCCTACAGTTCGCACCATGATAAAATTCTGACTGTTCACAGCCATGTTAAACTAAGAAAACTCAGGATTACGACCACAGCCTCTGTGGTAACAGACAAAAATAAATTTTGCGAAACTTATTAAAGTTCGCAAATAATAGTCATTCCAACTGCTATTTAAAATTCTGAAATCTTCACTTGAAGTAAAACATAGCTTAGCAACTTCGAGGGCATAAAAATGCATTCATAAAAACAAATAAATTTAATTTGAATAAAAATAAGTAAATGCTTCCTTCGTCTTGGTTACTAGTTTGGTTCATCGTCGGACGGTTCTTTTCTCTTTCCTTCTTGCTCGCATAATCTCTTGGCTCTGCGCTGACTTTCTATGGATTCGATTGTCTCTGTCTTTTCCTCCGGAAAAAATACCTGGTGCTGTTGACTGGTTTTGGGGCTGAAGCTTTCTTTTTCCTTGCGCGGCCGGTTGCGACATTTCTTAGATCACCTCAGAAGACTCAGGACTGTCCGACTCTTGGCGTCTTTTTTATTCCCAGCGTGGCTGCTTTCTGACACGTACAGAGTCCTTCGACTTCTTCTGGCCTTTGGGTCTATTTGGCAGCTTACATTCCGGCTTCTGTAGTGATGTAGACACCAGAAGTTACGCTTTCTTTTCCACTTAGTTACAGGCCTTTACTATTTCTCCTGAACCCGGATCCTCGCCCCTCCTTTTCGCTGTAGCGCTTAAGCACTTGTTCAGTACTAGGGCACTATGCACTTCCCTTTGACTGGTCTGATTTCTTTTACGGTGCCACTAGTGGCTGAGTGGTTAAGACACCGGAATACCGGGAGTTCGACCTGGGTTCGTTTGAAAGCAAAAGGGAATTTGGTTGGTTTCGTGGATTTCGCCATGGACAATGTGAATACAAGTCGGTTTTCCTTCAAAAGTCCTCCGCGTAGGTATCCTTTCCGTTAGGCAGGTACAGAGGCAGAAAAAATTATGTAAGCATAATTCACTTAACATGAAATGCTGCTGTTAGTATACCAAAGTTGAAATTTATTTGTTCAAAATGGACAGCTAAAAATGATAAACATGTTAACATGCAAATATTTGTAATAGAAGTAGCGGTGAATTGCAGCTCGAAAATTCCAAAATTTGAAGGGGGAAAGTCATTGGAACATAAAAAAAGTCAGTCTATAAACTTATTCAGAAGAATCGAAGCAAAATGTTAATATTTAGTGAAAAGGCCCTTGTTGCAGATTGCAGCTTGTAATTTTCTTGGCATATTGTCTCAATCTCTTTGATTGAGTCTATATGCCAAGAAAATGCTGTTCTCTTTGTTAGATCTAATGGTCAGATTTTCCCATTAGTTGAAAAAATTTCTTTTAAATTGGTTTTTACCTGGTTAACTTAGGCTCTCTCAGTTTTAGTATAAAGAGTTCCACAAATTGTCGATTAGGCTTAGATCAGAAGTGTGTTTCAAATCTAAGGGAAAATTTGCACAACAATCATTCTTTATTCATGTTCGTTCTGTGCCTAGTGTCATTATCTTACTGAAGCTGGGAATCATTTTCTAGATTTATATTTACCGCGATATCAAATAACTTATCTCGCAAAACGTCAAAAAAGTTTTTGAAACAAAAATTAAATATCAAATGATACCAAAAATTAATAAAAATAGTGTATTTTTGAAGGTTTCTATCATGACCCTCATGTTAGGAAGGGCGTAAATTAATAATAAAAATCTTAAGTTTGTAGAATATGATACAAGTGACATAAAAATGCATGCTTTTGGAATAAAAATGTCATGATATTCTAAATTTTTTTCAAATCGCACGAATATTCTCCATCTACCATAACTTTAAGACTGAATATGTAATTTACTTTCTTAATTTTCTTGACTACATTATCAGAAAGTTTTCTGTGACTTTTTTAAGAAAACACTATTTTTTTCATCATCTGCTTCTATTTTTACAATACATGAATCCCAATATTTAATTTGAAATTTTTTTAAAAAATAAGATCAGATTATATCATCCGGGCTCTAAATCATTCAATTTTAGAGTTTCAAGATAATATCTGAGACTCGAATTCTTTTATTTATTGACAAATATTACTTTTTAATTTTGTATTTATTTTGTTTATTTTACATATGCCAAACAT
>KK112484.1:59266-94007 GCA_000611955.2 Stegodyphus mimosarum
AAAATAAAGTTATTTTAATAAAATAATTTTAAATTAATAAGCATTTTTCTAAGATCCGCACATATATAAGATAATATATAACACAAATTCTCGTTTTTTAATGAAGTTTTTCGACACTTGTTTATATAAATTAGGATTACACGAGTTTGTTTCATTTTCATACTTAATTAAAAAAGTTTTCATTGAAATCTCAATGTTTACTCATTTCATCTCAGTGTATTACATCTTTTAACCTTTCAATAGTATTTTCTGTTAATTTTTGATGTCTAGAAACTAATTACATACTAAATTTTATGAAGTAAAATTATTATTTAAATTCTGATTTTCTGAAATTGTACCCCAATTTATTTTATCTCTGTTATCTAAAATGAATTTTTCAGGTAATACTTGATATCTACTTATAATATCCCAATTAATGAGATTTTAGAGAATAATTATAAACGGTTAGGATAATTACTGAAGAGCTGAAAGATTATCTAAAAACTCTATCGTTATCTTCACTGATGAAAGGTTCAGATAATGTTTGATAATATAAGGTATTTCTCCCCCCTTCTTAGCATGCCTTCGTGGTGTAATGATCAGCACACTTGGCGCGGATTCGAGAGGTCTGAGGTTCGAGCTTCGGCGAGGACACTGCTCATTTTTCACACCTCCTGCTTTAAAAATTACCTAATGTCTCTACAATATCTAGAAATCAAATCCCAGTGAACAGCATTTTCAAAGTTTCTAATTATATCTTCGGTTAAAACACTGTTTCAAGAAATCTCTCCCCAACTAACATCCATTTATTTAGACTATAATTCAATTTTAAAGTATAACACTTAAGTTTTGAAATACGGTATAATAAGTATTTAGTTCTTTGCTTGAATTTTAAATTTGGAATCATCATATCTACTAAGATACATGGAAAAGGATTTATCTTTATTTGTATCAATAGTAAAATCAAAAACCGAAATATCCTTTTCAATTTGAGCTTCGACAAGATCTGAATTTATAAATTCTAAAAATAATGTAATTGTTAGCAAGCCCTTCTATTACAAATTTGGAATATTTATTCAATATTCCATATTTTGTAAATTTCGATAACTTAACACTAGTCCAATTTTTAGTAGGTTTAAGTTTAATAATACCAAAAGAACTAAAATCATTTGAATAAATGGAAACGTTAATAATATCATGAAAAAAAAATTTTTTTTTGTTTCAGCATCTTGATCTTTCATGGATTTCCAACATTTTCTAGTCTTCTCTCTTTTGCACCTATAACATCTTTAATCTGCAAATATTAATATTCTAATTTTTTATTAAATTGTAATATAGTTTCATTTATTCGAATATCATCAGGATTTCCGCAGTCATCTTTAATCGCCCCTTCTATAGCTCTAATATGTCTTGCATTTTCTTGTCATATTGTCTTGCATTATAATAAAATTTACCAAGTTTTTTTCTAATTTCATAATTTTTTCAACTAATTTATTATCCAATTCAAGATAATTGTCTTCTATATATTTTAATGCAAATTCTTTATTAACAGCATCATGACTATTTAGAGGATTTAAACAGTATTTTAAAATTTTATTCTCCACATCACTATTTACATCATCCGTGAATTTAAAACCAACAGCAGGAGGACCTATACGTCTTTCTTCCAATTCATCCTCAAAATGTGGATAATAAGTCGCCATTTATTGTAACGATAATTTTACAGTTTCTTTTATAGTAATTTTTCTTGTTGCTGTATTCAAAGTATATTTCTTTTTTCTAATAAAATATCTAATAAAAATATATAATTTCTACTGAAAGACATATTAGTGCCATAGAAGGAGCTGTTAAAGATGACGACTGAGCTCCTGATGATATTTGAATAAACGAAAATATATTAGAATTTAAGAAGAAATTAAAAGATTAATATTTACGGATTAAAGATGTTATAGATGCAAAAGAGAGAAGGATAGAAAATGCTGGAAATCCAATAAAAGATCAAGATGCTGCAACAAAAATTTGTTCATGATATTATTAATGCTATTTCTTCCATTTCATCCTCAAAATGTGGATAATAAGTTGCATTTATTGTAATGATAGTTTTACGATTTCTTTGGTAGTAATTTCTCCTGTTGCTGTATTTAAAGTATATTTCTTTTTCTAATAAAATAAAGTCTATATTTTTTTTGAAGATTATTTCTTAATGTACAATGAAAATTTATTTCAGTGTCACTGATCGAAGTATAAATTTCATGATTAGAGAGATCATAATAAAAAATAGGATAGATTTTTTTCAAATTTTAGAAGCTGTATTAAACATCCTTCTTCAGCATTAATATCATTCAATTCTGCTTTTTAAAGGCATGCATATAATCTATTATTATTATATTTTTTAGAATAATTTACTTTATGATTTCTATTAGCAAAATTCCTTTTCATCAACCATTAAATAACAATCATGCGTATGTAAACTATCAAATATCATATTATTTTCCCTTTCAACATACTGAGGGAGAATATATAAGCTTAAAACATCATCTGAAGTAGATGTTATTTTATAGGTGCCAGGGGAAGATTAAAATGGAGAGGATTTTAACATTCTGAATTGATTCTATTGAATTTCTATTTCATTTTAATTTAAAATTTTTCAAATGTAATCTTTGCACCATTTTAAAATTTATAATGATTTAACATAAATTTTAATTCTTGTACAACTGCTTTATAATTATTTATTTCATTAGTATATATCATGTTTTATGATATTTCTCTTAACTTGATGTTGAATTTGAAAATTTGTAAGTGCTTTTTACAATTTTCTGAAGAAAGAAAATGTGTAATTTAAAGGCATCCATATTTTTACAACATTTCTATTTTTCATAATAGATCATTTCTTAAAATCCTTCTTTATAATCTTTATTAAATTTTACATTATTTATTATTTCAGATAGTTTAGGGACTTCAAGATCATTTCGTTTACTGATAACAAAATTGTTAGCAGATTTATCCGAAGCATCAGGCTAGAAAATCACATTTGTACCTTCGGATGTAGGTTAATCAGCAGTGCAATGAATTCATCATAGATTCAGCTACGAATCAGAAAATTACTGCAAAGAATGGGTGACTAGTTTAGGAGTCGAGACTTTTGAACAGAGTCTGGACTTGATGTTGATTGTTCAACTTAAATGTAGAATTCCTCCTGAAATTTGAGGTCATATCTTCGCCGAATGATTGGAGATGAATTCATCCAAAAAATTATCTAAAACACTTGATTCCTAAGAAAACGTCCGTGGAAAAATTCAAAAAAATGTCTGTAACTGATCGGTAGAAAAAAAAATATAATGCAAAAACTCAAAGCAACTTCAGGTAATAAAAATAAGACTGAAAATAAATGATCATCAGGTTTTAGTTCTCAAAGCAGATTCCATCGACTTAGCAACCCACGGCTGGATGATAATGAAAGGCACCGCAGTGTTGTCAATGCGGATCCTACCAACATTTAAAATCTCTGTACTCAGATGTTAAGAATAGCTCTGAATCGCCTGTAATCTAAACAGAATTAGAGCAATACCAGAGGATGAATTTCTACTATCTTAAGTAAATGTCTTAAACGAAATGGGGATACGAAAAATAGGTGAATAATAAAATGGGGATGCGTAAATGGTTATAAAATTCCGATGTAAAAGAATTCACGTCCTAGTAATGATATGGTTTGCCGCAAATACAATACGCCAGAACCGCTGTTAGGTGAAAAAGGTCTGGGTGCAACAGCTATTAGATTTGAATCCAGGATGTTTACTATAGACTGAGGTCGAGCTAAACTGCGATCTCAGGCGCGTAATAACTAAAGAAGCCATTATTAAAAGTGAACTCGACAAGGAAAGTATCTATTAGGCAACTGGAACTGTTGTTCTATTGATTGAAAAGAAGAAAGAACGTGATAGTTGACTTCACCAGATTAATACGAACACTGTCACTACTAGAGCTCAGAAGAAAAGAGGTGTAGCTGTATACGAGGAAGAGAAAGTTTTCCTCATATGCAACCATTCTCGTTTTTTGTTCAAAAACGCATGAAGCATTATGAAATGCGCTTGAGGGAGAAGTTAAATTACCGGAATTAAATTCAGAAGATGAAGCTCTCATGAAATTAGGGAACATTGACTCAGAAGAAGTTGCACTACTTAAAAAAAGCTATTGAAGATAAAATCATCCAAACAAAAATGAAAATTATGGTCTGACAGGAGAAGACCTTCTAGTTAAAAAGAGAACGTATAAAACGGGCTATGAAAGATAGATTTTACTTATATTCGGAAAACTTAAGTCGCGATATTATGCAGTTATAAAGAAGTGCCACGAAAGAGCTTCTGGTCATTTAAATGTCAAAAAGGTCCAACACAGTTTGCCCATACATTTTTATTGGGCGAAGTTATAAGGGTATCGAAGATATCATAAAAATCAGTGATGCTTGTCAGCATGCTGGGAAAAGAAATGACAAAAAGAAGGCTCCAATGACGTTAGCATCAGTCATTTTTGAAATATTTACTAGAATAAATGTTGTTGCTGTTGGTCCATTGCCTACTTTAAGAACTAGAAAAAATATATTATTACAGCTCTGCGTATGTCTTCTGAATCTCCAGATGCTGTTGCTGTGATAGATCTTTCTTCGGCTTCTGTGGCTGACGCTTTATAACAGTTCTTCAGTCGCATAGGTTTCTCAAAAAAGGATCCAAACAGATCAGGGCACCTCCCTTGTTAATGCTTTGACAGTGGAATTTTTGGAGCGTTCGGGTATTAAATATATGAAGCTCTGTTTAATATCCTCAGGTAATCCCATTGGACAATTTCATAGAACTTTGAAAAGGATATTAAGAGATATATATATATATGAGGGAATTGATTGGGAGAGTTATCTACCAGGTGCTTTAGAACAGCCACGTGCTAAAGTACTGACTACAAACCAGCAGAACTGGTTCATGGTCAAAACCTCGAAACAATGAGCTCCATAAAAGATTGCTACTCGATCAAACAGAAGACTTACGAAAGATTTTTTAGAAATATTATGTGAATTGTTGAAATACTCTTGGACAGACTAATTTAGTTAGCCACGATATTGAGTTTGAAATAATGAACCTGTACGAATGAAGCCATGCTAACTGTCGTCTTAGCAGACTGAAATTCTGAAACCGAAATTCAGAAAATGCTCTATCTTGAGATTGTACAGCCTGAGGGATCTGATTATACCTCTCTCATGCTTTTGATAGAAACTTTATCAAAGGATTCTCGCCCTTCTATCGACTATCGTAAATTAAACGCTGTTACTAAAACTGAATACTATCCTTCATCTTATACTGAGAAACATATCGAAACAGTGGCAAACGCAAAATACGTTACGCTGTTAGACATATCTAGAGGTTACTGGAAAATTCCCTTAATAGGAAGAGCCCAAATATGTGTGACATTTATAACTAATTTTGGAAGCATTAAACCTTTACAGATTAAAGAATACCCCACATTTTTTAGCAACGTTATAACTGAGTTTCTGGATGGATATGAAGAATTCACTGTATCATATCTGAACGACTTTGCTATTTACTCGGAAAACTGGAACTACCTTTGGACAAACAAGTGCCATTTAAACAAAAATTGAAAAACTTTAGTACCACGACTATCTTTTACAATGATTATTTTTCAATTTCTCAATAGAAATATTTTAAAAATGTATTTTAACATTTGCACAACCTGTTGGCTATTTGTATTAAATATGCAGACATAAAAAATATTTAAAAACGATCAATTTCTTTATGTCTGGTCTAATTTCACTTAATTTTAACCATAAATTAGGATCCACTTTTAATTTTGTTCTGTATTAATTTTTAAAATATAACATGGAAGAAAATCCTTGTTCACACAAATAGGTTGTGCAAAAAGGAAATAAAAATTTAATAACTTTATTTGAAATGCCTTTCAATTCTTTTTCTCGGTTCAGCCAAAAGTTAACAATTGTGCTATTTTTGAAATCTTCAGTTAAGGGTTCGAACACAGGAAATTTCTATCAATTGATCTACACTGCTGGTCACCCAAATTGCAACACCAAGAAAGAAAGAGATATCACAACAAAATTTATTTAGTAGATAACATGTCGACCAAGTATCAAATGATTAAATTTATAGACTTCTGTGAAGTGTGGTTCCTTCCAGAATCAGTAGCCAGAGTAGCCGCCACTGTTGCAGATCACAGCTGCCACATGACTCAGCATTGCTTCAAAGAGACTTTGGATGTGTTCTTAGGGTAGAGCACACCAAGTAGCTTCCACACGTTGCCAAAGTTGATCTGGTGTGGCAGCTGGGGATGTAATCTGGGTCAATCGTTCAGCAACCATGGACCACATGTTTTCTATTGGCGAAAGATCCGGAGAGCGAGCCGGCAAGGGAAGCAATTCAATCTGGCGATTGACGAAGAACACTTGGACAATGCGTGCCACGTGTGGTCACGCATTATCCTGTTGAAATATGGCTGTGGACAAGCCCTGAAGGTAAGGAAGGATAACTGGATCCAAAACCTCGGAGATGTTGCGCTGGCTGTTTAAAGTACCCGCAATGCATACTAGAGGAGTGCGAGAGTGATATCCAATACCGCCCTATACCATAATACCCGGTGCACAACGCAGCTGTTCAGCATCCTCTCTCCACAGTGTCTCCAGACTCGAATCCCACCATTGTGGTGTTACAGACAGACGTGTGACTCGTCAATAAAGACAATTTCATTCCATTCTGCCGTCCACATCCTTCTTTCATCGCACCATTGGCGGAGGAGACGTCTGTGGTTCTGCGTCAAGGGTAGACGAAGCAATGGACGTCTTGCGGACAGACTACTCTGCTGTAAACGGCGTCGAATGGTACGCGCAGATACTGGATGATGCGTTATGGACTGAATGTGCTGTGCTATGGTTCGGGATGTGACTGAGAGATCCGTCATTGTCATCCGCACAATGTTCCTGTCATCACGTGAGGTGGTGCACTGAGGTGGATGCGATCGAACACGTCGGTCCGTCGTACCCCTCCTGCATCCAACAGTCACATATCCGCATTACAGTTTTTGGTTTCGTCCAACACGACTATCGATTTCCCTGAAAGATAATCCACACTCTCGGTAGGCCACTATCCTCCCTCTGTCGAACTCGGACACTTGATCAAAAGATGATCGCTGTTTATTACGAGGCATAATTGATCGTTTTTTTGAAAAAACCACAAGAAAAACACATTTGCCGATCTTGAAATCGTCGAAAACTCCAAGCCTTAAATAGCGCTTGAAGTGGCGCCACAGGCGCTCGTGATGTGCGTCTGCGCTGAAATTCTAATAATTTTCATATATCACCTTCGCTAATGTATGTTATAAATTTCCTGTTATTTGCATGCTTCCTTCAGGGTGTTGCATTTACGGTGGCCAGCAGTGTAATTCTTTACGAGATAAAATTTCAGGTACATTTGGACAAAATGGATGTCTAATCCAATTTTCTTTTTCATAATCATCAAGAAAATACATGTTGAAATTATTTATCAATTTAAAACAATGCTTTTTAATGTCGGATGCTAATTCTTAGTTTATGTTCCAATTATTTTCGGCTAGAAAACTTTCTAAAAATGGTAAAAAGCTTAAAATAATATTATCCATATCTTAAATTATTAGCTTGAGTTTTTTGTCATTGCATTTGTTTTATCTCTAATGATAAATAAATAAAACACTTTGTCCTGGAAATACTAAATTTCATTCATTTAACTTTCTAAAAATATCGGCTAAATATTCTAAGCCCGCAAATCATGATTCACTAATAAACATTTTTGCAATTCAAATTTTGAATAAGAGAGGAAAATTTGATTTGTGATCGAAGTTCAGATTTTTAAAACTTTGCCTCTGGATAACCACCTTACTTCGAAATGTAAAAAAAAAGGTTCATATTCACTGCCCATCTCTTGGCATAAAATCGTAAATATTCTTGAATTTGAAACTAGTTCGGCTTTTAATACAATTATGAATTTTCACAGCTTGATTCAAAACGGTTTTCAGGTTATTGTTCTACTAAAGTTTCACAGTAAATGGAACAGTGAATAAATTTAGTTTCAGGTGCGACTTTCTTTATTTGAGAAATGGCATCGGAATGTTTTCTTGTTAAAACCCGAGCTCCGTCAGTGCATATGGCAATACAGGTATTCCAAGGAATATCATTCTCAGACATAAAATTGTCAATTACTTTGAAAATTTCATTTGCAGTTGTTCTGAAGAAATTCACAAAATAAATGCTCTTCTGCAATTCGTTCTTCTTCTTCGAATCATATGCAAATGAATAATTGAACAAAGTTTGTCATATCAATACTTTCATTCAACTACAATGCGAAATATGCACTGTGTTTTGTTTTTTGAATAAGTGGCTCTTTCATGGAATTTGCCATTCATGAATTCGTCGACTTACTGTATCATTTGATAACGGAATATTATTAAGTTCATTAGCCGCCTTTTTCGTTGAATAGTGTTAAAACGCTATCTTTGGCTGCTGGTAATATAAAGTTTTCTTCAATAATGTGAGCCTGCACAGTCTTGGCAATTCTTAGGCTTACCAGGTAAGTAGCTTCCAAAGCTTTTTTCAGTTGAAGTAACAAAACCTTTCATTACTTGTTTATTATTTCTGGACTCCGATAATTTCCTCTCAACATATTCTTCAGATTTATATTTTAAATTAGCATGCTTATATTCAGTATGTCTTTTAAGAAACAATGGTTTCATATTTTGATTGATAATAGTTCACCGTGAACAACACATTGAGGTTGAGGGTCCATTTCATTTCCATTTCAAGTGAACCCAAATGATTAATAAATTTCATTACATTTTCTGTAGACAATTTTTCTTTTCTTTTCAATATTCTTAATGCTAGTAGATTGTCCTGGATCCATTATCTGTGAATCATCACTTTCCCGCTTAGTCAATCCTAGCCATTTTTCAATTTTGAAAAATCTAAGTTTTTTTATTATTTTTTCACAAATATTTAAATGCACAATATATTACAAGTTCTTCAAAAACTAACGATGGTTTTCTCAAATCGAGTAGAAACGTAAGGAGTACAAAGCAAAAAGGAGACAAACTACTTGTTGTTAGAGACAGAAAATCGACGTAAAATGTTATTCTGATTGAAAATAGAGCACTATGAACCCGGAAATGGTGGCGACGTAAAGCGTAAACATTCCAATAAATCGATCAACTGTAAAAGAATTAATAAGCTACTATCTTCTTTTTATGGGAACTTATTTTTATTTCCTATTAAATAAAATATCCCTTTCTATTACTGCTTTTAAAAACATCATTTATGACAAAATTTGTTTTGTTTATGGCTACAAGAATATTTGTGAAAATAAAAACGAATTATTTGGCTAAAGTCTATGAACGGCTATTGACCCTGAACAAAGCTCAGATCTCATAAATTTACGATTGCTAGAGAAAAATTTAAACAGGATGTTGCGATATTTAATTTTTGAATTTAATAGTTAAAAATACTTTGTATCTTTGCGTAAAACCTATTTTTATCTTGCTTACCACCAGTGGGACCCATACCACCGGTTGAGAATCGTTGGTCTAGACCGAACAGAGTAAGAGAATTTTTGACTAAAACCAACGAAATGTAAATTTGTACAAGATCGAGTGAGATATCTAGGCCATGTTATAAGACAAGGGCTACGAACTCCAGGTGAAGTACAAATCTTGACTGTAAAGAATTAACCTACTTGTTAAGCCAAAAACAGAAGTACATGCTTTTTTAGGTGTAGTAGGGTATTATCGCCTGTACATAACGAAGTTTTCCGAAATTGCTTCCTCTGTCACCCGCACTTTGAAAGGGATAACAAAAAGGGAAAGATAAAATGGTTTGAAAAATGCAGCCAAGTTTTTCAAAATTTCAAAGAATTACTATTCAGAAATTCGTTCTTTTTGCATCCGACTTTAATAGAAAAATATATTATGCAAATCGATGCCTCTGGCAGTAATAATAATTATATTAAATATAATATTATCCCAATATATTATTAGATGATAAAAATAAACATCCTCTTTTGCTTGAAAGTAAAAAATTTGCTAAATTCGAAAAAAAAGTATTGCATTACAGAAAAGGAGTGCACAGCCATTATCTATGCTATATAAATGTTGTATTTTTATTTTAATGATTAACAAGAGTTCTCAGACTGATTATAACCCTTTGATCTGGCTACATTTAAACGCTCCATAAGATTCTAGATTGATGCGCTGAGCACTCGCATTACAAACCTATTACTTTAAAGTCAATGTAAGGGATCTTTGCACCAAAATGTAGATGTTTCGTATCTTACGTAATCAAGATTATATTTTATTTTGTTTTAATATTTAATGTATTTATGAGATCTGATTATTATCCATTTCCTTTGTAATAATTGTTATGTAAAATATATGTTTAAAATTGAATTTTT
The DNA here is from genome assembly GCA_000611955.2 of Stegodyphus mimosarum. Lineage (NCBI taxonomy): Eukaryota > Metazoa > Arthropoda > Arachnida > Araneae > Eresidae > Stegodyphus > Stegodyphus mimosarum. Next base: position 69,727 of record KK112484.1, read on the forward strand.
GATCCGGAATTTTTAAAAGTGGGAGACAACTTTACTTCTGTTAGCCTAAAGGAGAAACTTCAGTTCTTGAACATTGGAATATTACAGAGCTTTTCCCTATGGAAAAAGTTTCTACGCTGAAGGAAAATGTTGTAACAGCGCTTAGCTAACGAGCTTCGGTCTCTTGCGTTTTTATTATCGATGAATAGGCTACTGAGGAACTCTTACAGTCTATCTTAAATTTTCTTCTTCTGGTTTGAAGTGAGCTCAAATTCAGCTAGGCAGAAAGGGAAAAAAAGGGGAGGAAGAGAAATTAACAGAGGCGAGTGATAATAAGTCAGGGAACTAGAGGCTGAGAAGTAGATGAAAATAAGTGTTATAGTGCATGGGGGCACTTAAAGTACTGACGAGCCGAAAGTCCTCGCAAGAGGTTTAATATTCAAAGAAGAGGGATGAGGTACTCGCGGATGGTAAGGAATTGGAAAGGTACTTTCCCGTTTTGGACTGTGTAATATAGATCGTCCCCTGATGATCATCTTGAGCAATGTTCTCGGATATGAGATTGCTAAATGACTGAGTATTGACCATTTCTGACGAATGCGTTAAGTTGCAAGTGTTAGGTCATTTGAAACAAATTAACATAAAACCCTATAACTTTGACTCAACCAATGCTTCGCAAACGGGTTCGCTCATAGTGTGAGCATATGTCACCAGTTAACATGAAATCATCCTAAAAGAAGCAACGCAAGTCGCTCGACAATTTGGTGGTACGAATGCTGGTATATGAAGATGATATCAGAAATTTTTTAACCATCGTGGGTTTCAGTATCAAGAAAGCTGCTCGATCAAGCGATCATCAGAATGGCTTTCCCAACACTTGGTTCGTAACTCTCTATAATCTGAACCGAAATACCAGTTTCAGCAAAGGCCATTAATAAGAGATTCAGATAGTGCTGAGAACGCCTCCCCTGTGCATCCTTCGTGGTGTTCGTCTTGTTAAACCTGGAATCTCACTGCCTGAAGGAGATTCATCGAAAAGTTCTATTTGGAACTGAACCACACTGTCCAGTGAAGACGAGTCTGAAAACATGCAGGATAGCAGTGACATACTGATTGTCGCACGTCTGACAACCGGGCATCAGGGTCTTATGATCTGGGAGGCCATTTCATTTGATAGGCGGATCCCTTTGGTTGTCATCCTAACATCTTTACAGCACAGTGATATGTTGACGATATTCTCGGCTCCGTTGTGTTGCCTTTCCTTTCAAGAAACTCTGAAATTTCATTTTAGTAATATGCCTGGCCGTTATAAGACAATTATTTTTACCTATTAGTTTTATGCTTGTCGAACACTTTCCTAGCCAGCTAGACTGCCACTCTTCACAACAGAGCCCTACTGAGTCTAACGAATATGTCCCCGATCTAACTTTACAATCGGAAAGAATATAACAAGGAATTGCACAGGAGGTCATTCCGGAACTCTACCAATCAATGTCAAGGCGAACAACCACTTGCATAAAGAACACAAGTGTGCCAATAACTTTATTGATTCATTTGCTATCTATATCTTCCGAATAAAACATTCAGTTCTTTTAAAATTTTAAATATTTATTTTCCCATACATTTACCTTATATCGACCGGATTTCATCCCATTTGAATAACTCCTTCTTGGTGTGTTCTTATCGTTTCATTTCACCCCTTGTTTCTCGTTCTTTTCTTTCCTTCCTGTATTTCTTGTATATTTCTTGCAGATTTCCTTATATCCTTGTCATATAAGTTTATAAGAAGTAATAAAACCTCTCTATAGGCAACATTAGCTGTTTGTATGCCGCTCAACCGGTTTAGTGGTTAGCATCGCTGACTGCCGTGCCTAAGGGCCTGGGTTCGAATCCCGAAGAGGGCATGGATGTTTGCAAATGTGTAGTGTCGGTGCGGCATAGCGGCACTCCAAATTTGCCGAAAGTCCTCTCGTGTGGTTTGGTGGAAGGGGAGAGGGGTGGGAAACCCTCGGACCCGTCCCCCCCGGGGTCCTCTCCATCAAAATTGGGGCGGAACTGAGCCAAATCCCACTGTTACCTGTAAGGTGCTCAAGGCTGTTGCCAACGACATGGCATAATCATGCGCACCTTGCCACGAGGAATTTCGTGGACTTGGGCTGAGTATAGGTCAGACAAGCGAGCATAAGCAGCAACTGTTTATCTACTGTATTTTCAATTTAAGACATACATCATACAGAGACACGTATACAAGTTATTTAAAAATTATTTAAATTTTTTAAAATTTAAGCTCTGTTTCAATTTTGAAATGGAAGCATTACTAAACAGCCTCTTTTAATAAAAAAAATATGCAATGTTAGTTATTTAGTTATTTTTTATAATAGATTATTACTTTTTCAGGGGAGAGGAAGGCATTTCTAACTCTTCCAATTTTCTTGTAGCAGAAGTCACAACATTTAAAGAAAATTAATTAAAAATCCAAAATAAATGACTGATAATTATTTAACTACATTTAGTGGTCATACTACAGCAAATAAATTCATTAATTAGAGAATATTCTGAATCACATATTACTGTTCTCAAGTGTGAAGATGCCATCTATAAAACTTTTCTACTCAAAACTATTTTATTTTTATTTATGAAGATGATACCAGAAATGTTTTAACCATTGGAGATTTCAGTGTCAAGAAAGCTGCTCGATTAAGCGATCATCAGAATGGCTTTCCCAACACTTGGTTCGTAACTCTCTACGATCTGACTTGTAACTGGAATACCAGTTCCGGCAAAGGCCATAAGTAAGAGATTCAGATAGTGCCGACAACTCAATAGCTAAATAGCCGACAATAGCTAAATGATATTTAAATAGGGGAAAGAAACAACTAACTGTAGCTATGTTTGTAGCGTAATCTTTAAAAACTGAAGATATATATAAAGCGAATAGAGAGTGTAATTCCTATGCCGTATTACTCAGAACAGATGTTTACATTACTAACTAATTATAGAAGAAAAATGCAGAAGAATGCTTGATCAAAAGTAATAGATGAAACGAAATTCATTTTAAAATTATGATTTAACGAGTCAAGAAACTATCCTCTGAACTTTCTTCCTTCTTCTAAATAATCATTATGAATCCTAAAACCGAACCAAAGTTAATATACTCTAAATAATATCCGTGATAAAATTTATCACTAAAAATGAGAGGAAGAAGTTTAGATAAAAGATTGAAAAATAAAGCATTTAGATGAAGGGTTATGAGAGGATATTAGCGTTAGAAAACTGAAGATATGTAGCGATCTTATGTCAATTATTAAAAATAAAATATATATTTAACAGGTTTATTTACAAGGCACATCACTGATGTGATCTGCTTTTCGATGTATGAATACATATTGAAACTTATATCACATTTCTCTTGGATCCAAGCATTGTTTCTCGGGTAGACAAACTGCCATGTGTCTCATAACCAATGAATAATGAGCGCAAAAGCTTCATACATTACATAAATAAGTAAAACAAAATGCACTTCGAAAGTGTTTGGGAAGCAGAAAAGAAAAAAGTTAAAAACCGTGTTTCTGCGCATTCGTAGACAGCATATCGACGTGTTCTTCGAAAGAGGCTTCTGACATTAAGTAACTAAAAACAATAGAATCTTTCAGTGGAAAGTCTCATTTTTAAAAACTGTTCTTTTGAGAGGTAATTATCATAATTACGAATTAACCGCAGTCATAAAAGCCGCACAATTGAGTAATTATTCATCTCGTGCCTGCAAAGCCCAATCCAGAGGCTCGCTCTGTTTACTGACAGTGACAAATGTCTTGTTTGCGTATACGCTGAGAGATCAAAAGCACAAAGAATCTCATTGTCTTAGGGCAACGGGTGAAATTTCTTTTCCTTCTGTCAAGCATGATAAAGTCTATAACCCCTGCTATGCTCTGAAAAATGTTCGAGCAGTGGTTTTCGTCTAATTTTTTAGGGAATTTTAAATAAGTAGAGAAATATTTACGAATTACTTGAAGAATAAAAAAAAATTTGTAAACACCGTAATTAAATCTAACAAGTAACTCCAGTAACTTACGTACTATAGTTAGCTTAATATCACTTGGAGGTTAATTCATTCTGACACCTGTATTTTGTATAAGAAATGCATATGTCATGAGAAATGTAATGCTGCATGTTATGGACATGCAAAAGGTCATAACAATTCAAATGTCAAAAACATTCAGAAGTGGGACGTATTAAATTTAATTTTACTGTATGAAAAAAATTAAAGGAAAGTTTAAATATCTGAGCAGCAGCATGCTTTATTTTATAATTCTATTCTTAATTAAGAAACTTTTTTCTTTTAAAATCGTATTTTGCTGTGTTTCGGCAAGTAAAAAGACTTTTATTACTATTCATTTATTTATCTATCAATTTATTTTCTACGGTAATAAGTTTTTTTTTTGTTTCGTTCTTTAAAAATGCACAAAGAAAACTAAAAACGTATTAAAAGGAATTTTGAAAGTTACTTGAATATTTATAAGAAGTTAAGTCGAATTATTGTGTTTATGTACTCAGATAGATACATCTCTCGAAATCCTTTTCAGTCTCATGTATTCGTCAATTATGTTTGATGTAAGTTCGGTATTAGAAGAATTTAACCAGTGGAATATACAGTGTTTAGTGGAAAATTTAATAAAAAAAATCGCACTTAGAATTAATTAATAAAGGGAGGAGTATTCTTTTCCACTAATTTGAGTATTATTTATAAAATAGCGTATGTACAGACGTTGACTCATTGTATTTAAACGAATGCTATATAGATACCAATGGAATAAAATGTTGAAGCTATAAGAAATATTTTTATTATGTCAACTGAAGGAGCTAAATTAAGCTTTGATTCTGAAAATAGCTCTTCACACTATTTCAAGACTTATTTTACATAGAAAATTTTAAAAACAAATAACTGATTTCACGAAGTGACAGATTTATAGTTTTAATTTAGCTATGATCACATTGTTTACAAATAAGTACTCAAAAAATTTAATCATTGTAATGCACAAAAGAGACATTGTAATATACTGTTACGGATTTCGTATTTATTTAGCTATTTATTTAGAATTGTAATTAAAATTGTTTTATTTTCCCGTGCAACGCAGACGATTTTTGAAGAGAAAGCTGCGTCGGAAAAGTAAAAATAAAAGAGCTCGTGCATTTAATATTTAATAAATAAAAATCTCGTAATTACTGTTGCCATCCACAAAAATCGAGAAAAATAGAGGAAATAGGTTTTACCAGAATATTCTAGTGAATAATTAAAAAGGTTATAAAAGCCGAATTAAAACACCTCAGCTCGAGTTGCAGCTGTTTTTAAGCGAACTGTTTGTTTACTTAATGCTGTTATTGATTATAGTGAATTCGCTGTGAGACAGAATTAGTTTCTCTGTTTTTGAATTGAGTTCTGTTTAACGTTTGAGATATTGTGATATTGTACAAATATCTGTGAGGAAATATTTCAGCATTTTGTTTTATTTCTTGTGAACAGAATAAATATTATTAACTTTTTAACGACTTGTGCATACAATCCACACCGAACCCGTACGCAGGCAACAATTTTTAGTGTCAGGAGTGGGGTTTTTGAATGCGAATAACACGAGGGATGGAAGAACAGTTAAGACAGCTGATGGTAGCCTTTGCTCCATTTAAAAACGGGATGAAAGATTCTTTTAAAGAAGAGAGGAAGTCCGTTAAAGAAGAAATGAAGTCCGTTAAAGAAAAGATGAAGCTGGTCAAGAAAAGATGGAAGCTGGTTGAGTCTTCGTTAAAGAGGAGATGAGAGTCCTTCAAAAAAAGATCGAAGAGTCAATTAAAGAAGAGATGAAAGTCGTTCGAGAAAAGATGGAAGTATCTGTTAAAGAAGAGATGAAGGGTGTTCAAGAAAAGATTGAAGCAGGTCAAGAGGAAATGAAAAGAGAAATTGCCTGCGTAACAGGAAACAAATTCGAGGCCATGGAAGGAAGAATAAACTCGGTCAAAAATAGAGTTGGGAGAAATTCAAGAAAGAGTTTCTGCGGTAGAGCAACCAATTGAGGAAAGGGTTTCTGCTGCTGTCGCCAAAGAAGTTTACACTTTAAAGAAGTGCATAGCGACAGAAGGAAGTAATACAGATGGCTATGAACTTTTATCGATGCCTGTTCGTCCCTCACTGAAGCTATCTACTTATGATGAGAAGACCTCTTGGCAAGTTTATAAGACACAATTTTTTATAGTGGCGGAAGTGAAGGGATAGGATTCCCAAGCTAAGGCTTGTCATCTCGCTGCTTCTCTGAGAGCAGACGCAGAGGATATCTTGTAGACTCTTCCCGAAAACCAAAGTCTAGACTTCGAAGCTCTATGCAAAGCGTTGGAACTGCGCTTCAGGGAGAAATGTTTGGAAGACTACAGTAGGCTTCAATTAAAATCCCGTCAACAGAAGCCCACCGAAACACTCCAAGAGCTTGCCACGGATTTTGAAAGGCTGTCCCTTTACGGAGTGCCCGAGAGAAACAAGGGAAATCCTGTCCCTGCAATACTTCATCGACGGCATCCGAGATCCTGAAATACAGAAAGCACTGCGAATGGCTGATGTGAAGGACTTAAAAAGTGCTCTGGTGTACGCCATAAAATTCCATGAAATTCGAGGTAGCCCAGAAAGCAACTAGCAGAGATCGACACCCAATCAGAGCTGCGCAAGTCCAAGAGCCAGTGGATCAAATGGCTGCTCGCATAGATGATTTAACAAGAGAACGGAATGCCTTGAGATGGTATATTAGTGGTAACCGACCTTAAAGTGCGTGAAGAAACCGACCGTTAAGCACCCGTAAAGAAACCGACCGTAAAGTGCTTGAACTGCGGTGCTTTAGGCACATGCGAAGGAACTGCAGAACACCCCAGAGTACGGAAAATAAGACGGACGGTATAAACAGGCAATTAAATGCCATGAGATGGAAAAAGATTGACAAGAAACTAAAGTGCTGGAACCGCTCAACTGAAGGCCACATACAAAGGAACTGCAGAACACCCCGGGTTACGGAAAATAAGATAATTTCCCAGCAACGACGCAGGTGGTAAATTAATCAACGTATCAAGGAGCGGAAGTTGCCAGATAGTGAAAAACCCTGTTTTAAAGCGCTCAAGATTTCTGCAGTGAGTGGCAACAATAATGGACTATCCATTAATGGGCATATCGATGGAGTTTCTTGCAATATGATCATTGACACAGGAGCTAATGTTATCATCATTCGGAAAGATTTAGCTCAACAACTTAAAGATAAACTCATTTGGACGCCATTGTATGTTACCCTCCAGACTGGGCCAGGCGAGCAAATTGATATAGATGGGAAATTAAACACGAACATCTCGCTTGGAAGTGCGTGATGCACGACTTGTGCGTTCAATCCATAACGAACCCGTACGCACGCAACAATACAAAAAATAATTAAAAGGCTTCTAATAAATAAATTGTTTATCATCTGAAAACACAGCAAACATCCAGGTTTTCAGAAATAAAAAAATATAGTTTTGTCATGAGTTTTATAGTTTGTATTCCTTTGGTTGTCAATTATTCAAGTTCTATAACTGGATGGTTCAAAAAAATTAAAAATGAAAATAAACAAAGAAAAAAATATATGTTTGCAATTTTTAAATCAGAATTTATATTTTGGATCTCATATCCGGTCTCTTTTCAAACAATTAAAACTAGTCAAGGTAATAACTCACCTAAGTACCCACCTAATATACGAGTTTATACAAGTGTAAAATAACGTATAAAGTATAATGAACAGGAGTAAGATTATGAAAAGATAAATTAAGCTGTCAGTCAGAATTTGTGAAGTGTAATATAACGCAGGTGTAACGAGGCCAGCATTTAGGAATAATTCCTCTATGTTGATAAACCTGAAATAGAAGCAAGCAAAAAATTTGAGTCTTAAAACCATTAAGCTAATTTTGTTTAAAATTACTTTAAATTAGAACTTGAATTTGATTTAACTTTAAAAAATGTCACTGGTGTAAGTCAATGTCGAAATTAAACATGCTACCATTATTTTTAAGCAGTTAAAAAATTTAATTTTTTCTACAAATAATACGCCAAGTACAGTTTTCATTTTCTCCAGTTTCACTACATTAAATATTTGAGATAATCTAAAATTCTTGAAAGGAATCCAAAATCTGAAATCCTTGAAAGTAATATGATGATATAATTATCAATAATAGAATAAAATGGCCAATAAAGTATACTTTTAACACTTTGATTGTGAATACTCTCCAAAGTATTGGCAGTCAGAAGTCTGAATATATTTTTCTTTACTTGTGCTTTGACTGGATTCACAGTCATCCCGTTTTTACTTGCCATTACTATCAAAAACATAAAAACGAAGAAACACGTAAATACAAAGAGCAGAAACGAATCAAAAAGTAGTTGAACTATTGGAAGGAAGGCTTGTATGCAGACGATTTAACTGGTAGCTATGAAGAGGAAAACGAAACAGAACTCGTATACGAAGACATTAAAAGTACATGGAAAGCTGACGGTTTCAACATGCGAAAATGGAAGACAAATAGTGGGAATATGGGAGAAAGGTTTTGTCAAATATGAATATGGTGAAATCCAGAAGATTCTGGAACAGAAGGTATTGGGACATAAATGGAATTATAAGAAATATGGTTTTGAAGACAGAAACATAGAGTATATAATCAAGCTCAAGAGAACGCAAAGCCAATCACGAACAGAGAAGTTCTTAAAATCACTGAAAACTTTTATGATCCTCTTAGATTTATAAATCCACTCACTAGCAGTACAAAAATACTAATGCAGGAAATACGGCAAATCGGTATAATTTGGGATAATCCGTTGTCATCGGATTTTCAAAACAGAGTGTGAAATGATCAAATGAACTATAAGCGATTCAGAATATAAACGTTCCGCGACATTACTTCCGAAAGAATAGTAAGGCTCAACTGAGAGATGTTCAAATGCATTGCTTCATCGATACAAATCAAAGGGCATATGGAGCTGTGATTTCTGTGATACTTTGCAAAGAATAGTGAAATAAGAAGTAATTTTACCATTTGCAAAAACAGAGTAGCTCCAGTGAAGAAGCTGTCTCTTCCAAGCCTAGAGCTGATGTGAGCAGTCATCGGAGCAATATTAGCTTCAAATGTTAAACAACAGACAAGGAAGAGGCTCCAGATGAATGTATACTTTTGGACAGATTCTTCTGCGACTTTACGTGGAATAAAGGGTGATTTGAATAGAATCACACTTTACCTGAAAAGATAAACTGAGCTCCAAAAGTCATTCCAGATCATCAGATCGTGGCCTAAACTCGCAAAGACAGTAAAGGAATTGGAAGATAAAAAAAAGCTTGGCTTGAACTTCAAAAGAAAGCTGATGTCAACTCAATAATTAATTAGGTGAAAGTCTAGATGAAACCAAGTTCACCAAAAAATATTTATCATTTAGTAAATTGACTAGAACAGCGGCTGTGTGTTTGTGATCTGTGAACAGCTTTAGAATCAATCCATTATTAAGGAAACAAAGTTCTTTGAGTGTTTCTGAATTTCAGTATGCAACGAAGTTGGTAGTCAAATGTGTACAGCATTTTGAGTTTCAATCTTAAATTAGTGCCTGCTCTCGAAATGATCAGTTACAAGTGATAATAAGGCTTTATCTTTAAATATATTTCTTGACAAAAATAAACTTTTACAGGATGGTGGAAGGCTAAGTTTCTCCAGTTTTTCAGAAGTTTAGAAACAACAACTTCTTTTACCAAAAAAGCATTACTTCATTAAATTACTTATACATTATTATCACAAAAAATTCTTTCATTCGAGAATTCAGACAAAGCTTCTGTTATTAGACAAGTCTGAAAAAAAAAAAACAGAGTCAGAAGTGCTATGAATAGATGCATCATTTGCTTCCAATCAAACAATCAAACTACAAACCAAACGACGGGGAATTTAAGTAGAGATAGAGAAGTAAAATCTAGATCATTCCAAAAAATAGGACTTCTCTTTGCAGAACCAGTTAATATTAAACCTAATTACGAAATATCAAGAGTAACTTAATCTTTATCGCCATATTATGCTTTAGTACGAAAGTTATTTATCTAGAAATAGTATCGGATTTGTCTAGTAAAATATTTTCAGCATGTCTTAGAAGATTTATTGCAAGACGATCTAAACCCTTTACTTAAAGGGATAGTGCTACAAACTTTAAGGAAGCAAAAAATGCTCTTGTCCTTAGAATTTGCAAATTGGATCCTGTTCTTTTCTTTACTTCCGAAGAGTGTTTATTGTGAAATTTTATTCCTCTTTCTTCACCGCATTTCAGCGGATTGTGCGAAGCTAATACAAAATGAATAAAGATAATTTTGATTAAAAGTTCCGAAAACAACGATTTAAACATCGAAGAGCTTCATACATTAGTTATACAATAGAAACTTGCTTAAACGCTCGACAACTATCACCTATTTTTCCTGATCCAAACAGATCCTCTTCCTTTAACTCCGGATTATTTCCTAACAGGAGCACTATATTTATCGATATTTGAACCAAATTACACTGTTGATTCGTTGTCTTTGTCTTTTAGATGGACTTTAGTTCAGAAACTTAAGCTAACTTCTGGAGACGTTAATGTTTGGAATACTTTAATCCTTTGCACACCCATTCAAAAGAGAAGCAACCGAAATCCAACCTCGAAGTAGGACAAATTTCTTTGCTGATGAAAAACTCCCATGAAATAGACATTAGTTTACACTGAAAAGATTTTTTCTGGTCTTGATGGATTAGCACGAGTCGGCGATGTCAGAACATCAGATGGAAGTTTTCAAAAAGGCTTCATCAACTTTCATTTCTAAATGATGTTATACAACCTCCCAACGCGTCCCCGGATGTTCCGGTTTGAACAAACACTTTCCTCTAGCTCTGAATAGTAACCCGAAAATCAGTTGAGGCTCATTGATTTAGAGAAGTTAAGTGGCAACATTGTGAAATAGAACTCTCTTTCGATTTGTTTTGATGCAGCTTGAACACTGCTCATGAGATTTCGATTTTATTAGATACATTTGTCTTGGTATTCCAATCAATTCCATTTAAAACTACATCGAGAGCTGATTTCAGATAGGAATATCACTGAACCACTATGTATAGAATTTTAGATGCGGGATTTAGATTCATCGTAGAAGTTGTTAAATACTCTTCGCTATATAGCCCAATCATTATAATAACTTCATATTATATGTATAATCTGTAATTATTATAACTATAATAAAACTATAGTAATTTTTGACATCTCCTGTCATCATTGCCCTTTCTGTCAATATTAAAAGAGTGCAACGGCACTATAGTAATCAACTAGATGTTTATCGGTTAGTTACTTATTAAGGCAAAGTGTAGTTATTTCAAATACCTAGACACTTGCAACTTATTCCATTCGTCGGGAATCGCCAATGCACATCTATTATTCAGCTGTCTCCTTATCAGGACTGAGTGTTCTGTGCATACTTTCCAAGAAATACTTTTCCAAGAAATTAACTACGGCTGACTTGCCGTCAAAACTTGCCGCTGGCTTCATGGCTGCCCGCATGGTTTGTACAATGTAGCCAAATCCTTCTAGCGCAGGAAGTGATATCTCAGGGTTTTGCACAGGTACTGCGGGTATCTCAGGTTCATATTCTTGCCTTTCAGGCCATCTTCTGATTTTTCTTCTTTGGGCGCCAGTATCAGGACTGAGTGTTCTGTGTATACGTTTGGCGAACATTGTCGTAATAATGTCAAAGTCCTGATCTCGAACAGGGAGCTGAATGCAGCTATGTTCTATGTCAGTGGTAGAATAACTGCACGTACGAAGGGTTTAAAATTACCCTTTTATTAAACCACTATTTAACCACATAATAACGCTAAGTTCCAGGTAACAGACTTCTTTCCTTACACGTGTAATTTCTCACACATACATTTTCATTCAAGCAAAATTAAATTCTTCCCCCAATGCTCTCCACCGGTGTTGGATGAAAAGCGAACCGCAATTGCGGGTTTTCTTTTTTGTCCGGGGGTGTTCGACTCTACCGCCTACGATCGACTAACATTAGTTAGAACTTAACATACCGAGACCTCAGAAAACACCCCATAAACAGCTAAACCTGATGTTCTAACTAGCTTCGTGTCTATCACTTTAAGTGTATTTGGTGGAGAGCCTACTAATAGCTTGCATTCTATTGCTTCTATCTCGCCTTTTCATGCATACAATTCCTAGTTTACACAAAGAATGCTTCATTCAAAATGAACTTTGCACCTAACGTGCATTGATGCAATAAATGTATTTTGTTACGACATTTCATAAAACTTTTAACATATGCATACAAACCACAAGATACAATAAATGCGTTAAATTTCTAAGTTAACAGCAAGTGCTTCACATTCTTTTCAAAGTTCTTTTCTGAAAATCGCATTACACTGAAACAATAGTCTGTAGACTAAATCGTGTTTTCCTTCTGCCGACTTTTAATTCTAGAAATTTACAAGTCTTTCAACAAAGCATAATACAAAAACATTTAGTTAACATTCTCGCAGCGATTCATTGCTTTTACAAGACTAATATTTTCACAATACTTCAGAATCTCTTTTACAAACATTAAGTAATTTTAAATCTTTGCAAAATTACAATTTTAAACAAAAACATCTTTCAAGATAAGTAATCATTTATCGCACACTTGGCGTAAAAATCAACCTCGCTTGAGGTAAAAAGAGACCCTGCAACTTGCAGTAATACTCGAAAATTAACTAAACGTTGGAATAAGAAATACTTCTTATCTTGCTGTAGTCAGCCATTTTTTTCTTGGCCCAATCCTTGAAACTTGGATAAACTGTAGCTTGGGCCAGTCTCCTGGATTTTGGTCGCTGGCCGTTGACCCCTTGTTGTTGTTCTGCCTTCCTCTTAGGGATCCTTCGGTCCATTCGGGGATACTTGCGTTGGGCAGGAGGTTGATCCGCTTGAAGTTTGCTCGGCAGTATCCTTCTGTGTTAGTGGGCCCTCGTTAGTCGCTGCTCCGGCCAACTGCTGCATTCTGGACGTTGATCCTCAGGCTGCAACCGCGGCTGCTTGCTTCTCAGGCTCCTTTCTGACATTTCGGCTCTCCTCTTGACTGCTTCGGGCTGGCCTTGTCCATTCTTCTTTGGTCTTTTGCTGTTTGTCGAATTTCTGTTTTCTGTGTTCTTTCTTTTCAGTCCATTTCCCCTGGCGATTTTCCTTTTCTTGTTTCTTCTACTTTGTTGAGGAGGGGCTTTCTGTTTCTGGCCTCTTGTTGCAATTGTTGCTACTGTTGTTGCCGCTGAGGTGAATCTTCCGTGGAAGTCTGTCTCCCCGGATCCTGGAAAAAATCTTTAAACATTTCCATTTTATTACAGTCATAATACAGCTTTAGTTGGTCCACATTGGCAGTAATTTTCTCGCCGTTCTTGGCTTTTAACACTGCTACTGTTTGGGTGATTTCCTCGATAAGGAAAGGGCCTTCAAAACGCGGAAAAAATGTCCCCACCTTTTCTTCTGGGGCATTTGATAAAGCGTGTTTAATTTTTAAGACTTCATCTCCGACTTTATAATTCACATCTCTTCTCTTTTGATCATAATAGTATTTTTGTTTCCTCTGGACTATTTTCGAATTACCTTTCGCTTCCCGTATCTTCCCGTATCGCTTCGTATTTGGATGTCAGCATGGCTATTCTAACCGGATTTCCATTTTCATCCAAATTAATTCTACTTAAAGCATCTGCCACAACATTTTCCTTTTCCGGTGTGTGTTTAATTACTAGATTATATTCTTGTAATTTAAGTGCCCCCCTTGTTAATCTGGGTGATAAATTTTTTCCAGAGTAGAGTCTGGTGACCGCAGCGTGGTCGGTATACACAGTTACTGGAGAACTTGCAAAGTAAATACTTAATTTGTGCACTGCTAATAAAACTGCGAGAGTTTCCCTTTCCGTGGCCGAATAGTTTCTCTGGGTTTCATTCAACGTTCGATTGAAAAAGGCCACGGGTTGCCCATTTTGAGAAACCACTGCCCCAGTCGCAAAATCTGAAGCGTCCGTTGAAATTTCTAGTCCTTTATCCCCATCCGGGAATTTTAAGACGGGGACTTGAGTCAAGGCGTCTTTCAGTTTTTGAAATGCCGAGTTGGCTTCTGCTGACCACGAAAACCTAGCTTTCTTCCTCTTCAATTTCAGGAGAGGCTCAGCTATTTTGGCAAAGTCTTTAATGAAGAACCGATAGTATGAACACATACCAAGAAACGATGATAACTTTTTCGCTGTTTTAAGAACAGGATAAATTTGATAGCTATAATCTTGGACTGATCCTTTTCAATGCCATTTTGAGAAATTTTAAACCCTAAATAACGTAACTCTTTTGCGGCAAATTTACGTTTGGATACATTTATTTTTAAACCAGCTTCGTTTAACAATAAAAACACGTTTCTTAAATCTTGTAGGCGTTGTTCCAAACTATTACTTGTAATCATAATATCGTCCAAATAAATGAACGCACTCTTACCAAGGACTGGTCTTAAGACAATGTCCATGCATCGTTGGAAAGTTGCCGGCGCGCCGGATAAACCGAAAGGCATCCTAAGAAATGCGTACCTGCCAGACTTCGTTATGAAGGCAGTCTTAGGGACGTCTTTGGATATTACCCCAATCTGAAAATAGCCACTCGTAAGATCTAATGTGGACATATACTTTGTGGAGGTAATATTTCGGATTATCTCTTTGATTATCGGCAGAGGATATACGGGATATTTTGTGACGGCATTTAGCTTGCGATAATCTATAGCAAAACGCCACCGCTTCGGGTGCGTAATCGGATAATCATTATTTTTCTTGCATAAAACTACTGGGCTAGCATAACTGCTAGAAATCTGGGTAATTATTTTATTTTTCAACATTTCCTTAATATGATATTCAATAAATTCTTCTTTCACCTTATCGTAACGATATGGTTTTTGCCTTACTGGTTGAGCCTCCCTGTTTGAATCTCATGACTCGTGACCTGCGTGAAAACCGGTACATCGCTAAATAAATTTGAAAACTCACTTAGCAATGCCTGCATTTTTTCTTTCTCTTCTGCTGGTAAGTGCTGTAGCTCCAGCTGCGGGGGCTTATCATTCCTTTTGTCCACTGGCTGCATTGACATCGTCAAATTGCCTCTCTGAAAATTTATCTTCCCTTCTGCCAATCTAAAAAAATCCACACCCAGAATAATACACGTTTGCAGGTTTCGCACAATATAAAATAAAATTTTTGTCTGCTCGTCGTTAATACGCGCAAAAAGTCAAACTTTTCCTAGGTATCTACACTTCTCTCCTTAAGCCGCTATAACTTTCGTGTCTCTTGCACTAAAAATTCTGTAACGGCGAAAGTGTTTCTTGAAAACTTTTTGAGAGATAAAGCTGCTTTGCGCTCCTGTATTCAAAAGAGCCGTCGCTGGTATGTTGTTAATTAAGACTTCAATCTTCGGTAAACTTAAATTTTTCACGACCACGGTGTTTAAATTAATTGTGGAAGAATTTTGCGAGACTTCGGACTTCTTCACCCTCCTTAAAGAAATCCATTTTAGTTTAAATCCTTCTCCTTATTCTGACCACCTTCTGCATCTTTGCCCGTTTTTCGATTAAAATCTCGTCATTCGCCGGTCGACTTAGGAGATCCATCTTTCATCGGCCATTGCTTCGCCTTGTTCCCGTAATTATGTTGTTGCTTTTGCTGCGGTCTTGGCGTGTTCCATTGACTTCTTCGCTCAAATTGGCGACGTCGTTCATTGTCTGCAGTTCTTCGACTTTCAAATTGTACAGCGAGCTTGAACAATTTATCCAAAGTCGTTGGGTTTCTGAACTCGATAAAATCTTGAACTTGGGGCAGCAGCCTAGGAAGTATAACTTGAACGATTACTGGATCCGGGCGAGTTCCATACAAAAGCTTGAAAACTTAGATTTTTCTCAAGATAAAATTTGACAAATCTTCTATCTTTTCTTGGTATCTACTAAACGTTCCGCCTCCAGTCTGGCTCGATCTCGTACGTCAGGAAATGCTTTCACCAAAGAATTTTTAAAAATTTCATAAGTGTATGTGGGGCTTAACGGTTTCCCCAAAAGATTCTTTCCAATACACTTGAAACAATTTAGCGCTTGGCCCTTCAAACCGCTGGTGCAAGAGTGAATTTCTGAAATTCGTGGACTGGATATAACATAAAATGTGCATCCATTTTTTCCAAGAAATTAACTACGGCTGACTTGCCGTCAAAACTTGCCGCTGGCTTCATGGCTGCCCGCATGGTTTGTACAATGTAGCCAAATCCTTCTAGCGCAGGAAGTGATATCTCAGGGTTTTGCACAGGTACTGCGGGTATCTCAGGTTCATATTCTTGCCTTTCAGGCCATCTTCTGATTTTTCTTCTTTGGGCGCCAGTATCAGGACTGAGTGTTCTGTGCATACGTTTGGCGAACATTGTCGTAATAATGTCAAATTCCTGATCTCGAACAGGGAGCTGAATGCAGCTATGTTCTATGTCAGTGGTAGAATAACTGCACGTACGAAGGGTTTAAAATTACCCTTTTATTAAACCACTATTTACAGCCTTTTCCCAACTTGGAAGGGATAACAGAAAATAATGACCGCACTTGGGTCTAAACTGAACAATCAAATAATTTAAAAATAAAGTTGAGGAGAAAATTAAGTAGTCGTTGCTCTCAGAGCTTTAAACGCGAGGTTGGCCTCTATTCTAAACTATCAATGGTGCGTAGCAAGATTTGGCTAATACTAACGCACTTAGATTACTTCAATAAGTATTAGAGTAAGAGCGCTAAGGCTTAGAATTTAGATACTAGCTAGTCAGGTGGACGTCGTCCAGAGCCGAAGTGATCTGAGACTAAAAAAGCTCTCATACACTGAGAAGTTCCTCGCTAACCTTTAAATACAAAACTTGGCTCCACATCAAATTAGCATAAAGCTGAAACGCGCGCTCATTCTAACGGGAAGTTGAAATAAGAGTTCACAGGAAAGAGAAATTAACATAAAACTTTGTTAGTTTAAACTAAAACTTTACATCCTGACGAAAAATATTGACGAAAAATAAGCGGCCATCGATTTTATACCCACTCGAACGGAGAAGTTCCGTCTCAGTTTTGACGGAGAACGTTTCGGGGAAATTTTCCGACGGTCCAACCTCTCTTAACTTATTACTAGTTCCACCAGAGGACTATTGGTTCTCCAATACTTTAAGTGCCTCCATGCCGCAAAGGCGCTCTACGTTTACGAACATCCAAGCCTCCTCCGAGATTCGAATGTGGGCCCAATGATACAGAAAACAGCAACGCTAATCACTGTACGGATCAAGGTGGCAGTTATGACAAAGTACTCTAGAACTATCTGTTCAATACATTTGAACTTTCAGGAAATATGTAAAAGGGGTTTAGAAGACTGATTAACATTTAGCAGACTCAAAATGAATTTATACAATTTTGCATTTATTCTACTGAGTTGAACAGCTGACTTTCTTGCTAGTTTTAGTATGATGTTTAGGTACAACTGAAATATCTAGCATAATTTCTGTATGTATATAACTAAAAGGTAGTGTTTAGTGTTGCGTTATGTAGATTTTGCATAAAATACAATTTATATATTTCAAATAATTCTATCATGTCAGAATATTAAATTGAATGCTAGAATGAATTAAATACAAAAATTTGTGCTATATAACACCCACAAGTTTGTCAGATTTGTAAGGTCTTTCGATCCCGCTGTAGTCTTCTTCAGGCTGTTTTACGAAAAAAATGCTAGTAGCTTGAAATGTTTGTTACTGCTTCCTTCACCCTTCCAACGAGTGTGCAAGGAAAGAAACAACAAGTGGACGAGGTGGGCCAATTTCAGGCTCCTACGTGGGTCAGTATCAAGGACAAGGAATTAGGAACATTTCCGAGTTGGCATTTAATTCCTTAAAATAGTTTGATGGCTAAAAGATGGTCAAAAAGCCTTATATAGGGGATAAATCTAAGAGTATTATTTAGCAATGACGCTGTCGACAGAATTGGCGATTATTTCAGGAAAGACAGATCCGCCGGAAATTCTTCAGAGATTCCCGGAACTTGTATCGTTCTTCGGTACTCTAACATCAGTCTAAGTTTCAAATTTTATGGAATAAATACTAATTTCCTCTATGGCCAGGGTATAAAAATGCTGGTGAAAGTGTTAGTTTTTGATTTCATCCTGATTATTTCTGAGGATTGCTTATGGTATTTTTTACGGTAATAGCGTTGTCTGGAACTGCGGTTTATTAACAATCTCTATTCATATTCTGACAGTTTTGACTAAATACAACTATACTTTTTAAATTTTTGTTTTGATACCATAATAATTCGGGAGATACACGAATTTTAGCTGCTTCTAGCTAAATGTATCTAATTTGTTTAAATTAATAGAAATTAGATATTAGATAATTAAAAATGAAATATGCCGTAATGTTTCGACATCTGATAAATAAAAGCAGATTTTAAGCATACAAAAAGAAAACTGAATTCTCGAAATGTTGAATTGTTCAAGTTAAAGTCGGAGGAGAAGACATCAGTTCAAGTTTTCAATTGGATGTGGCCTCCAGTCCGCAAAAGAAACGATTATTTTACTTTTTCTTCAGCTTCCACTTCCTGTCGAAATTGGCAAGAAGTAACTTTACAGCATCACAACCATCAGAGTCTTGCAAAATAATGAAAAAAACTGTCTCAGGCTCATCAAAAGTTAATTAATAATTTCTTTCACGAAACCATTGAAGTGGCTATCTCTGACATGGCTGTGTGCATTTGACCAGTAATTAAGTTCTTGCATCATCTTCGGCATGTCGTTAACAGAATATCAGGCATTCAGTGCTCGCTATCTCTCAATTACCGCTTCTATTAGTTCTTTTAGTGGCAGCGTGCGCTGTTAAGACGCTTTTATTAATGTATAGTCGATAGCATAGCAAAGACGAAAATAATCTCCATTGATGTTACAAAGAGGAGTTCTTTTTTCCTTTCTTCCTATGTTCTTATTTTTATTTTTTGATTGCTATTATTTGTTCTTTTTTGGGGGGGGGGAGGGAGGACTTCAGGGCCTTGCAACAATTATTTAGGTTCTAATGCGTTACGTTAAATGATATATAAATTGCTTGATACTTGATAAATAAATGATGGAAGAAATGCACTGTGCTAGAAAAAATTACTGCAAATCTAATAGAATTTTTAATTTATTCTTAAGCTTCTGAACACAATTAGTTACAGAAAATGATATTAAAATTTAGAAGAATTATTATAATACTTTTAATACTTTATTGCTGCCTTATTATATTTATTGCATTCTTTTATTTTATTACAGATTTATATAACTGAATCAAAGCATTCTTTATATTGCTTGCACTGGTCAACTGAAGTTTTCATTTTGAGGATTTTATGTTCAGTTAAAGAAAAAAAAAGCCTCTAAGGTAAAATTCTGGATACCTAGAAATGCTTGTGATTGGCGATTAACCAACTAGAAATTTAAACATAATCTTCTGACAGTGACTGATGAATAATTAGTTAAAAATTTAAATACAATCTTATAATTAAGCTAACATTCCTATCTTGCCTCCTTTTAAAACATCTTCTTTGTATTATTTTTGAACGCAGCAATGATGAAGAGTACTGTGAGGTGTTTGATGAGGTCCTGATTTTTTTCTTCCTTTTTATTCTTCGGTATAATGAATGCGCACTTGATAGCGATTATGTTTTTATTACTTAAATTACAAGATTATTTGATTGGCTGGTTAACTGATTAGGGCAGAGCACGTAAGATCTATCTGCCTAACGGAAGCTGCGTCTTCATCGATGACTTTCTAGGAGAAAATGGCTTATATTAATGTGATTATTCCATAGAAATCCATATTGCTTTCAGTAAAGAAAAGAAGAAGAAGGAGCATCAGGAAGAAAGGCTCTAAACTTAAGAATTCCAAGTTATTTTATGTCAATTTAAATTTTTAAATATGAATAGTTAAATAAGTAAATAAAAGGGCACATTTAGCTTAGCAATTACAGGTTCTCATTTTAGAGATCTTAAATTATTAGCTAAAGCTTAATTGTATGCTTGTTCTCATTTTCTTCAAATTTATATCTTTTATGATTATTCAGATTTTAATTTTCTGTTTATACTCTGTTTCAAGATGAAGAAGATATCTCTTGGAGAAAACAATCCTTCGATGATCAGTATCGTAAAATCAACAAATATTTACAAGATTATTTCTTATATTTCTAGACGCCAGTATCAGTTGCTTTGCGCCTCTAAATAATCGTAACTGAATATTTCGCTGATGAGCATATTCAGAAGCTAAATTCAGATGCTTTATAATAAAGAAAGGGAGCTTTGATGTGCATGCCTCAGAATGATTCCAGGGATTGCGCATCATTCTGAAACATGCTGAAAAAAATTAGCTCTGTTAATGATATGTGTCTCTAAGTTCTAAAACGAATATCAGTAAATGTAATATGCCCATACATTAGCAGTGAGTATCGTGCATCCCCACAATATGCAAATGCTAAATACCATTGATAATAGTAATAAATGCCGATAATAGTACTAAATAGTAATAAATAATACTAAATGCCATCGATAAACTGCATCAAACTAGTTGCCGAAAATCCGTTGCTGCCACCACGTGCTGAAGTGACGCTGAGATATTTATTGTAAGGGGAATTAGTGAAAGAAGAGGGGGGACAAAGACTATAATGCCTCTCTAAAGGATATTAAAAATATTCAAAATATTGAAACTCTAAAAAATATTCAAAACGATGAAATGCTTACCTTTTATCATTTTATCTTAAATTTCATTATGAGACAATACTTTCATATTATAATGTAAATACAAAAATTCAGTTTCTATCTTGTACGTATATTAATAGCATATTATATGACGCGTCATAAAAAATAAGGGCAAACGTGTACTTTTTTTTGTTTTTCTATATGATTTTGCTATATTTAGAGAATTGTTTAATCCCTCGAAAAAGATACAACATGGGAAAAATCGAAAATTCACGTCTTTCTCGAAATTCGAGTTTTTCCAATTCCTGCCTAAACTATTTGTTTAATCTTCTGGAAAGAATTTAGCTTTCTATGTATTTTTTAGTGTTTATGAAGACCTATACAAGCGCGAGGCTATTGAGGCACTTGCTTCCGATGAATCTCAGGGGAGCAAGCTGAATTATGAAGAACTGGAAATTCCTTTAAAAGAAGTTATGGTGGTAAATTTTCAACTTTGAAGAACATTTAAAAGCAGTTTTAAAAAACATATTTAAAGCAACATTTTATTAACACTACACATTTCGGACTAGGAAACACGAAATTATTGTGCTGTCACTAGTATTTGATCTTCTACTTTGTAGCTGGATGTGCTAGTCACTTACACCAAGAAAGTACGCACGGAGAGGTTCAATAATTCTTTACAAGATTACTTACAATAATTTTAAAGCGTTGAATTCTTGACATCATGTTTCGTTCTCAGTGAGATATGATCGACTGTTTGGCTTTCGTTAATAATCTTTCCTAGGTGTCGGTCAGCCTGGTTTTTCTCAGTATATGTTTAACTCGGTAAACAAAAGAATCATTTAGTTTGAATTAACTGATGAGAGTTACTTCCGCCTTCTTTATCCTTTTTTGGTATATTACACTGAAAAATTTGAGCTTCAGAATTCCAGAATTATAATTACGCGTTTGGCATGTTCAATTTTACTTGTATACTCTTAATAAATGCAGGTGCATTTTTAAATACCATATTCTTAATTTTTTTTTCAAACGTGAATTTCAGATTTTGAGTTAACTAAAGAATTTTAATAAATAAATTTCTTTATCTTCTTTTTTAATTCTTGCATGAAGGATTGGAGATTCTTTACGGGCTCAGATCCGAGAAGATTAGGAATCCTCGAAATCCTAATTGTATTCGGTTATTTTTAAACAGATGCTTAAAAATAGCGGAATTTAAGCTGTAATTTTTTATGTGGCTTGTAAATGACTACAGCGACAGTGACTCCAGCGTATAACTACAGCAATCCGTTTTATTCTAGTTCTCAGTTATCCGAAACCGCATCTGTCCACACTATACTTTAGTTATTAAAAATTCACTTTGTATATTGTAAGCCTGATAGGTAGAAAAGATAAAAGAGTAGACAGCTTAAATGGAATTTCATTCGAGTTCTATTTAGGCTGGCAGCCAAAAGATGTTATTAGAAATCCAATAAAACAGCATTTTGGAGGTCAATTCATCTGTCGTGTCTTACATTTTTATGTTGGCTGGCCTTGAAGAAATTAGAGAAATCAATTGAATCGGCATGATTTGTGAGTGTACAAGAATAAAAAAAAAAAAAAGCCTTCTGAATTTATTTCTCCATCGCAAACAATTAAACTCATTTGTTTCAATCGCAGAAGAACATTAGATTACATTAAGCCACGAGTATTGATGCTGTTGCGGGGGGGGGGGTAGAAGAAAGCAAAAATTAGATTATTGTGAACAAGTTTATGCTTTGATAGGTTGAAAATGACAACTAAATGTGAAATTAGTTTTGTAGTTATTGTTGATTGAGTTTCGTGTTAGTAATTTTCCTTTTTGAAGTAGAGAAGATCTAAAGCCCTCCTCGCCCAATCCATCTTCCTGTAAAATGGTTTTTCAAAGAACTACGAACGATGGTACCCTAATGAGGTGGTGCACCATCTTGTTGCAAAAAGACATGTGGCTGAAGCTCTTCTAGTTGTGGAAATACGAAATTTTCCAACATGTCTAAGTATACGTCTGATGAGACCGTCCAATTCCTTGGCCACCCAGATCACCTGATATAACGCCGCTGGACTTTTTCCTTTGGGGATTTGTAAAGGACAATGTTTACAGGAGGAGAGTGTCGAACATTGATGACCTAAAAGGCAGAATTACAACCGCAATAGCCTCTGTGGATGCCGACATGCTTGCCGGTATCTGGCGTGAAAATGATTATCGACTTGATATTCTCCGTGCGACGAAGGGTTCACACGTGTAAGTTCATTGACAAGGGTCATGAAACTTTTTGAGTCTATCTAACCATTTATGTTATTAATTTTAATCTATCTTCATTATTTTATGAGTTATTAAACATCAAAATGGGTCCGGGACTTTATAAATACCCTGTATACTGAAAAATAAAGGGTTGTAAACCCTCCTTAAGTCTTACGTGTTCTGTTCACACACTTTAGCGATTATCCGCTTGTTAGTGTTCGTGGGGTTCTAAGTTAGAACTTTAGGATTAAATAGGTAAAACCCCACAATGTATATATCCAATCTTTTACTCGGTTCAGTGAGCTCAGTTTTTTTTTAAATTCTTATATGTTGGTAAATTAGCCGCCCAGACGCTGTAGTGGTTAGGGAAGCCTGGCTACGATACCGAAAGGCCCGGGTTTGAATCCCAGAGAAGGCATGGATGCAAATTGTCCGTCCCTTCATAGGAGGCAAAGGAGGCCCACCTATTAGGTACCTCCATAATAAAGAGATCACCACATCTGGCCTTGGGAGTGGCCGATGCCGACATAGGCAAGCGCCCGCCGTTGAAAAAAAAAGTGTTGGCAAATCGTGCATTTTCCCCTTTAAAGATGATTGAATCATGTTGGTCTTATCTTCCGCTTAAGATTTTTATGCCTTTAGTCAATCTACATGCAGTAGTTGTAGAATTATCAACAATTTAAAAGTTGCTCAAGTACTCCTAAGCCTAATTTTTTTACCATACCATAGCAGCCATATTTGTTTACATTTAAAACTTAGCAGAATAGTAAATTAAGTCTTTCTGTCCCTTCAGTGTCTTTTTGCCGAGTGGAGCCAAAACGAAACTTCTAGTTTTGCGCACCGAAATATCTGCCTTCTTGCCTGCTGGCCGAATCGCTTGTTTTTGCGTAGAAAATGTAATTTTAATTGTAAAAATTATTTTTTAATCGTTTTAACTGCATTTGGTGTTTTATATTTTTCTATATCTTTCAATTTTTAATGGAGATATTTTGAGGTTTTTATGTATTTTTGGCTTGGCGCGAAGTGAGAACTGAATTAATTGAATGAGAAATACATGTCAAATGAAATTCCAGGAAATAAGTTTAAATGAAATGCAGGAAAAAGTGCGTATAATTTAATATTCCGTACAAGGAAGTCATGTAGTGTACACATCAGATATTTTTATGTTATTTTTATGTTGCAGGTCGTGTTGTGCCTTATGTAAGGAAAAGGTACTCTTACTAGC
>KK112484.1:94019-120282 GCA_000611955.2 Stegodyphus mimosarum
GAAGAATCTGGAAATTTACTGGAATTGCAAATTATAATACTATGCAATTCCTGTAAGCGCTAGTCGAGGTGCAAAGGTTTTTATAAGAATTTGCAGTCTATTGATCCAGAAGACACACACAAAGCTTCGAGTGGTATCTCAGTGGACCTTACTCACCAATACCCTAAACAACAGACATCTTGTTCATATTGCTGCAAAATACATTCTGCGTCAAGAAATTACGTGTGTTGCCCAGTACCACACATCTACGTGTATTTCGCAACGGCGTGTGCCCTGCTTCAGGTTGTTAGCAACACTACCATTGTTTCAGCTTCTCTTGACTCTACAGCACAGGAATCAACGACTGCAATTATGTATTCAACTACGTATATGAGCACATTAATGACATGACGTCGTTTTTTTTTGACATCCTGCTTTTGCTCTCAATATCATGATGGCCGTTTCTGTGAGTAAAGAAATCGAGGGAAACGGACGTTTGGAACTTGCTTTCTTCTTCATCATATGGGTAAAGCACCCAATTGACAGCATGGAATACCATTGGATACACAGCTGATTTATCGCTGGACTGCCCGGTGACCGTTACCATTTAACTAGCCAGCGTTACAATTCTTAGGTTTTAATGCCTGTAGCTACACCATAGTTTAGGAGACTTCCTCCGCTTCGAATTTTAACAGCACAGTGTGAGACCACATGCTGTCCATGTTGTTCTTGTATCATTAATATACAGGCAGTTCGTCTCCTATTTTGGTTGACGTGCTTCTCCAGGTTTCTCCCCAAATGAAAACATCTATAGTACACGGTTACAGAGAGACTGGCACGACAAGACCCTCCAGTAAGTACGACAGATGAACTGTAAGCTCTTGAATGTTCTAAATTTCATCAATATACATATAAGGCAAACGTATTACAATTGAAACTGATCATCGACCACTAGAAAGTATAATTAAAAAATCTCTTTTTAAGGTACCTCAACGATTGCAAAGAATGCTTAAATTTACAAATGTATGATCTTAAGAGTTATTTAAAGACTTACTAGTAGTATTACACTTTAAATAGACCGCATTTTCATACAACAGAAGAAGACAACGATGAACATATAGAAAATTGTATGCTTGTAGAGACATTAGGTTAATTTCGAAGCAGGAGAGTTGAAAAATGAGCAATGCCTTCGCCGGGACTCGAACCACGGACCTCTTGAGTACGCGCAGAGCGTGCTGACCACTACATCACGAAGGCATGCTAAACAGGCGGGAAAAATACCTTATATGCCAATTCTAGCATGTGATGACAAAATTTTTGGAATTAAGGAGAGAAAGTGAATGTGATACTACATTACAGTGTTTAAAGAAATATAATCTGAGCTGCTGGCCAAAAAGGAAATGTCAGCTAGAACTTCATATCAAAGTATTTTGTTATTACAGAGATGAGTTGACAATAGAAAATGACTTATTTTTCAAAGAAGGAAGGGTAATTATTCCTTCATCTGCGCAAAAATAGATGTTAAATTTAATACATGACGGTCATTTTGGTACAGAAAAAAACTATAGATGTTTTATTTTGGACACTTATGAACAAGCAGATAGAAAATAAAATTTCAAAATGTTCTATATCTAATGAATATCAGAACAAAAACGTAAAGGAACTTATGATACCATATGAAGTTCCTAATTTACCTTGGTATAAAAGATGGAACAGATGAGACTAGCAAAGATGCATACTTACTAATTGTAGATTATTATTCCAACATATTTGAATTCTCCAAATTAATAATTAAATTAATTAATAATGGTGTAATTCAAGAGCTCCAGGGTTCGAGTTCCGGCGAGGGCAAAGTACATTTTTCACATCTCTTGCTTCCAAAAAATGCTAATGGCTCTTCAAGGCAAAGAAGATTATGTTAAGGTATATGAAGATATCAGTGGAAATCAACAGTTGTCGAAGTATATAAGGCACCCAGATCATATATACTAAGTTCAGGAGTAGCAGTATTTAGAAGAGATAGAAAAGATATTAAAGACACTAAAAATAGTACAGCTTCTGGAAAAAATAGGAGAAAAATAGAACAAGGAATTTCCGCGCCGAAAACGGATTAAAAATTCATGATCCCAAATCCTTTCAAGAGGAAGGTTTAGAACAGGGATGTCAAACTCATAGGTAAACTTGGGCCAAACAAACAAGGTTTAACTTTAGGCGGGCCGCAAAAAAAAAAAAAAAGGAAAAAAAAAAAAAAAAAAAAAAAAAAAAAAAAAAAAATCAATATTCATAGAAACGTAGATTTATTTCGAATAATACAATAATAAACATATATATATATATTTGTATAGAAAAGAACAAGAAAAATTTAATGTTTACGTCCTGATACTTGACATCTCTTCTCTGCTATTATCTTTCCTATTTCGGGAGAAATTTTGTTTGCAGTGATAACTTTCAACGCTGACCCAAGGTGAGCATCATTAATACGGTTTCTAATAGGAGACTTATTACCTTTCATGACTGAAAATAACTGCTCGCACCGATAAGTGCTACCAAACATGGAAATAATTTCATATGCGAATTTTCGAGTATTTTCAAACCTGGCTGGTAAATATTTGTAAAATTCAGGCACGCCCACTTCAATGAATTTTGCTTTCAAATTTGAGTTGCATTGAATCTCGATCACCTCCATTTGCATATGGCTGGGTACTGAGTCAATACTTATTGAGAAAATCGAAGAAAACAAAAAAAATTTGTCTTCGAGGGAACTAAAATCATTAAACCTCGTTTCAAATTCAGTTGTTAAATTTGCAATTTTTTCTGCGTATTTTTGATACGAACAAGTATCATCTAAACTTGATTTGTTCATGCTGCACGTCGGGAAGTGCGTCAAATCTTCATTTTTAAGTTGTTTTTCCCAAAGAACTAGTTGACATTTGAATGCTTTAATTATGTCAAACATGTTCGTAATGATATGATCTTTTCCTTGTAACGATAAATTTAAATCGGTTAAGTGTTTGGTTATATCAACCAAGAAAGATAAATCTTGTATCCATATTGGATCGTAAAACAAACTTACGTCTTGATTTTTCGTTTTTAAAAACTGACATATTTCTTCTTTCAAATCCCAGAATTGTTTGAGAATCTTGGAGCAAGATAACCAACGTACCTCGGTATAGTAGGACAAACCCGAATATTCACTATCTAACTCACTTAAGAAAGCAGTGAATTGACGCTGATTTAAACCTCGAGATCTTATAAAATTTATAACTTTTTTTATATATGACAAAACATTCTCCATATTTATTACTTTCGTGCATAGAACTTCTTGATGTATAATACAATGCATATGATGAATGTTTGAACCGTGAATTTCACTAAGTTTTTTTCTTAGTAATGCTACGAAGCCCTTGTTTTTCCCGGTCATTGATGGAGCGCCATCTGTAGCTACAGAATTTAATTTTGCCAAAGGTAGATTGTATTTCTGCAGAAGTCCAAAAACACAAGTAAATATATCTTCTCCTGTGGTAGTACCAGGCATCGGTATTAGTTCCAGTAATTCCTCAAAAATGTTAAAATTCTTGTCACAAGAACGAAGAAACACTGCTAATTGAGCTTTGCCACTAATGTCCGTGCTCTCGTCACAGGCAATGGAGAAACTTTCGAAACTAGATGATTTTGCTTTGATCTGATCACTTAAATTCGCGGCTAAATCAGTAACTCTTTCCGCAACTGTATTTCGAGACAATGAAATTGATTGAAAAGCCTTCACATTTCCAGGACAAACAATTTCTCCAGCTTTCATTAGGCATTCCTTGATGAAATCACCGTCAGTAAAAGGCTTCGAATGTTTAGCTATCAACTCGGACAAGACGTAGCTTGCATGTACCGCCGCTTCACTTTCTTGCAATACTTTACTAAACATGGACTGTTGCTTTTTCACTCCTAACTTGAGCTCTTTCAACTTTTCTTCTCTCATTAATCCTTCGTAATTGTTATATTTCGATTTGTGTTGTTCGTAATGACGTTTAATATTATATAACTTTGGTACATTAATAGTATTATTACATATCAAGCAGATTATTTTATCTTTTATTTCACAGCAAAAATATTCTAATTCCCATTTTACTTGGAATATTCTATGTTCGTCAGCGATTTTTCGTTTAATTTTACTACCACTTGGTTTTGATATAGACATACTGAATACAAAGGGCTGGAATAAACACGGTTAACGTTAAAAAGTTAACAAAAATTTATTCTTTCCACAAGAGATAAATCAAAATGCTGAAATATTTCTTCAAAAATATTCTAACAATATCACAAAATGTCAAACGTTTAGCAAAAATCAATTCAAAACAGAGAAACTAATTCTATTTCACAGCGAAATCGCTACAAATCAATCACAGCATTAAGTAAACAAACAGTTCGCTAGAACTACAGCTACTACTGAGATTAATTGTTTGTTCTCGGCTTTTATAAGCTTTATAATTAATTTCCCGAATATACTGGAAACATCTATAAATATCTGGATTTTTGTGGATGGCAACAGCAATTACGAGATGTTTATTTATTAGGCATTAAATGCACGCGCTGTTCTATTTTTAACCTTCCAACGCAGCTGTCTTTTCAAAAATCGTCTGCGTTGCTAAGGCAACATGAAGTAAATCTTATTACAATTCTAAATAAAAAAACTAAATAAATAAATAACTATGAAATCCGTAACAAAATAAATTAAGTAATAATTAATAATAAAGCAAAGTGCATGCACATGCATGCACCAATATATCGTACATGGAAAACTGAGACCATGAGTTCGGCCACATTCGGCTATCGGGGGATGAGTACAAGTTCTGAGTGCACGTATTCCCCAAAAGCCGAAGGTAGCTGAACGCAAGCTACTCACACGCATTTGTAACTTTAAGTAGTGTGTGTGTCAGCTCGCTGTGAGTAATCTAACAACACTGAATAAATTATCGTTAATTACTTAGCAGTAAACATTTCATTTTTTTCTTCGTCGATATGTTATTTTATTATTATATATTATTATTTGCCGATATATTGGCCGGGCCGCAAAAATATTTGTTGTGGGTCGCACGGGGGATTTGTTTAATTTACTTAACAGTTATTTTATGTTTAAGCGGCTTTCCTATCGCTCTTGCTTTCAACTCACACTTTCTCGCTAGAATGCAAATTGGCTAGCACGCGTGCATTCAAATGTGGTAAGAAGAAGTTTAAGTTTCGGAAAGTGAATTCAGAGCGTGTTCTGTCTGCCTGAAGACCACGTTGCTAACTTTGATTATCTAGCAATTAGAATTCTGTAACGTTTTCTTGCCACTAAACTCATTTACGTCGACCTTTCGAATTAGAGACAGCATGCGCGAAAGTTAACCTGTGAAGCCGTTACACTAACGTAACGTAAAGTTATTTATTACCTTTTGAGTTAAATAAAAAATGTTTGCTTTTTGTAAGCACGAGTTGGTGCCATCTGTGAACTTTATTTAAGTTAATAAAATGTTCTTTCCTCCCTTTTCCTGACTTTGTAGTAATTTAAGACTTAGTGATGATTATTTGCGAAACAGTCTTCTAACGTCGAGCTCAGTTCATGATAGCCGAGCATACAAGAAGTTATAAATACCAAACTCCTCTAACGCAGAAACAAGGAACAGTGAGCTAGAACTAGAAGTGATTGGAAACCGGCTAGGGATTTGGTCTGAACTTTTAAAGCCTTTAAAAAACTTTTCCAACTCTTAAAAAAATGAAGATGTAATATTTAATCTATGGAGGGAAAGCTAAGAAAAAACTTACGCGAGAAAATTATTTAATATTCTAGATATTACCAGAGAATACAATTTTCTGATGTTTCTCAAAAATGTGATTTGGATAAATAGCTAATATGGTAGTTTTGCAAATAATCTTGTAAATGTATTGCTATTTAAAACTTCTTAGTTTCCTTCTAAAATGAGACTAAAACATTATTGTAATAGTTGTTATATAACATTTCAATGCATATCTAATGGAATTGAAACTTGTGTACTGAATAATATGAATGGATTATTTTAATCTTTACAAGGCGTAACTAAATTTAATTATTTTTTTTTATTTTACTCTTGACTGTGTAGAGTCATTAGGCTATTTTTGAAGCATGGGATATGAAAAATGAGCAACGCCCTCGCAGGGACTCGAACCCGGACCTCTCGAATACGCGCCGAGTGTGCTACCGTTACTACACGAAGGCATGCTAGAAGGAGGGAGAAAACTTATATACTCCCCCTTTTAAAGGCCGACTGGAGTTAGAGGATTCCTTCGGCAGTGATGACCCTGGTGGTGACAAATTATCGTCCATCACCTTTTAGTTCGAGCTCCACTTGTAGAGTCATTAGGTGTTTTTGATGCTGGAGAAGTGAGAAATGCGCAGTGCCCTCTCCGGGGCTCAAAACCTGGACATATGTCGAGCCCTGGACATACGCGTCGAGTATGCTTCCAATTTCACCAAGAAGGCATCGGAAAGGAGGGAGGAAATACCTTACAAATGAATTTGTAAAATGTAGTGAAGCATTGAAAATTTAAGGATACTTTTTATCAATTTCGTACTTCACTGTATTTGGCTTACGAATCTTTTAAAAATTCAAAGGGGAATTTTTCAATGCCTGAAGTTATTTTATAAAATAAAGATTTCGATCTTTTAAGAACTGTATATGCTACAAATTCTTCCAGTGTGCTTCTAAAAGAATACTTACAGGTTATGTATATGTTGAATAACTTTCTCGGTACGCTGAAATATTTAATATGCCGTCGATATTCGAAACAAAAGGTTTCTCAGAATTCAAAGTGCACTATGAACTTTATAATCAGTCATCGCTTTTACAAAGAATAGGTTATTTTTAACGGCGGTTGCAGCTATGAAGTAGGCCAGATATGTCGAATATCTAACAAAGAAGTTTTAGGCGTTGAATTCATTTAATCACACAACTGACTCGAAATTCTTTGTCTTTTAAGTTCGAGACGAAAATAGCTCCGTTTCTTATTCTGTTTTCCAGTGAACTTCATTATCACACATTAATATAATTAACTGATGAACTTTCTGTGCTTCAAATGCAATTTCCGATATTTCTGTTTTCAGACCTTTTACTTTTCTATTATAGTCACGGTAAATATATTGTTGCTGATTTAACTATTTGAAATTCAAATTTACAAGATTCTAATTCAATGCAATAAAATCTGCGAAAGACCGGAGCTGTTCTAATAAGAGTTAGAATGTTTTTAGTAATGAAAATATTTTCAGTATATTGATTTCGTTTTAAATAAATATATAAGGAACATAGCCCAAAACTTTATTAATTTAAAACTTTCAGATCAGAACTTTAGAAGAATCAAATTAAAAAATATTGAAGTAATTTACGTAAGTTTATACTTTTAAAATTTAAGACAGATCTGATACAAAAAGAAGTACCTATTTTAATTTTTTGTTAATTATTAAATAAAGCACCTTGAAATTAATTAGAAGTTATTTATACCTTATTATGAGATTTTAATAAAAAATACTCCAATTTCATTCAACAAACGTTTGCTTTTCGTAATAATGAATACGTGATCCTAGAGGTTATTTCGTAGAGTCGAAACTAACAGATTAGTAAACAGAATTTCCATCTGACCTTTCCTTCCAAGCTTCGATTTCCGGAAAGGTTTCGCAAATTTTGAGATAAATAAAGAACCCTATAAGCATCGGATTGAAATTTCAAAATGTAGTTAGTAGATATGCTCACGAAGTTCTTACTTTTCTACGACTAATAAACTTCTAATAAATTTCTTGAATATGCTTACAGATATTCAGTTGTGATGAAAGTATTATGTAAGGAGTATAAAGTTCTTTTATAAAGTACCTTTTCTTCGGTGTTTTTTCTTTTTTGGTGAAATGTAACTGATTGCATAACTGTGATTTGAAATCTTTAATGCGTACCAGTACACTACGAAACAAAGTAATTTATGCTAATAATATCATCAGAAGAATAATTACAAAGGTGGAATGATATGGTTCTGCACAGCATTTCCTCCTTTCCTTAAGTCACCATGAAAATAACTCACGAAAGGAAAGCACCAGAAAGTGTTCTTGATTAAAAACTAAAATAAAGAAGAATAACTAAAGTTAAAAAAAAAGATTTCAGAGTATAAGAAAAATAAAAATCATTAGTGCAGGGGCAGTTTATATATAAACTGTAAGAACACTATATAAAAGCAACGAAATAATACATATCTATATACATGTACTTTTTCTTTGCTTTCATCATCATTGCACTTTTCTCATACTGGAGCATAACATATTTTAAGGAATTTTTATTGCAAATTTACTATGACCGTGCCAAACGCAAGCTTGCCTGCATTCAGCTAAAACGCTGAGGATCATCCAGAAGGGGTGTTACTTACCTGCCTCAGGGTGAGGAGGTCACATTAGATCACGTTTTTCTCTGGAAAGAGGAATTTTAATGGCGAAGGAAGGAAAGACTCGGTGTTATCGGATGATCCTGTCGTCAGTTGTTTTCCCGCCTTTATTTCATTATTCGCAGAAATAAACGCGAAGATTCGCATTGATGTGCAACGCTGGAAATAAAAAAGGTGGATTTTTTTTTCATAACATATGAATTTTACGGGAGCAGTGCATATTTTATTATTTACTTTTAAAAATAAGATACCTAAAAATATTATATATATATTTTTAGCTGAAGTATTCTTTTGGTAGTTTAAAAAATAAAAAATAAAAAAAAGTAAACAGGTTCCACCCCATTTCAGCGGGATCTTCCCTGTTCTTAGTTGATTTAACGTGACATATGTCAATATTGTGATCTTTTATGTGAGAATTATTTTGGTTCTTTTTTTCTAAAATAAATTTTGCCCCCCCCCTTTAACTATTTATATCATGCATAAGATTTTTGCTCCCAAATCAAAAAAGAAATATAATTATTACATTATAAAATAATTATTATAATTATTTAAATGACTATAATAATAACTTATTATCGTATAAATATTATAACTAATTAAAAAAAAAAATGTATTTTAGATCAAAAATTAAAAAGATATATAATAATTGTTAATTACAGTATTATTATAATAATTATTATATTAGAATTCATTTTAATGAACATACAATAAAATACAGTAATTAAATAATCACAATAACAAATACTAGACAGTAATAGTTATTTATTGCACTCTGCACTAATTACGTAGACATAGCTGGATTAAATTTTGAAAACACTCATATATATATATGAATAGTAATATACTCACTTCCAAAAGTTAAGCACGAAGATGTAAAACGCAAACAAATCAACAAATGCTGCTTTGATTAACACAAAATTCGGCAGGAAAGTAGCATATATATTTATGCATAAAACAATAAAACAAAATCAATAATTATATACATAAATGAAAACAATATTAAATTCTTGTAAGCTATCAGACAAATGACATACTGGAGACTTAAACAGTATTATGTATAAAGTGAAAACAAACATCATAAAATGAAAAAAAGTTCATTAATAGGGTATATGATCCCCCCTCATCTGTATACAAAGTTTATACCTTGTGACCATGCTTTCAATTAGGTCGTCAACCACCGCAGAATTAAGCAATCGCCGTTCTTCTTTAGAGCAGTTTCCAGCTCAATAAGAGTGGCTGGAGGGGGGAAACGTGAAGATACAGACGGCCGAGAGCATCCCAAAGATTTTCAATGGGATTAAGGTCGGGCGAATATACTGCTCACGCCATACGCGCAATCCCTTCACTCTCCAGGTAGTCATCGACGATGTCAGCTCTACGAGGATGTGCGTTATCGTCCATTAAAACAAAAGTAGAGCCAACTGCTGCAGCGTACAATCTCACAATGGGTTCTAGGACTTCATCTCGATACCGGACAGCCGTCAAAGAACCCCGTTTAAAGATGTGCAGGTTGGTGCGGTATCCTAAAGAAATCCCTGCCCACACCATAATGCCTCGGAATGCGTGATGTTCGGTGATGTTTTGGGACTGATTGCGTGTTCGTTGTTCACACCATATCCTTATACGCTTGTCATCTGGCTCCAGAGCAAATTTGACTCATCAGTAAACATGACATTGCCCCAGTCAGACACATTCCAACTGACATGTTCCCGGCACCACTGTAATCGTGCCCCTCTTGATTGGACGGATAGAGGAACACAAACTCGAGGTACCGGGGCGTACAGTCCATTCATATGTAATCTTCGGCGTACAGTAGCTGCAGATATCGCCTTATCAATGGACGCTGTAACCATAGATTTTCACATGTGGAGGTCGCTCTGCGATTTCGCTTGGCTACAATAGCAATATATCGATCTTCCGCGGGGGTTGTAACCCTTGGGCGACCGGCTACGGGTCTTCGGACAACTGTCTGTGTGGTTTGGAATTGTTTCCATAAACGTGAAATCACAGAATGATGAACCCCGAAGAAAAGAGCAACATCTGTGATCCACTATCCTGCTTCAATGCGCCCCACAGCACGCCAGTGCTCAGAATCTTCCATTTGTCTTCTGGAAGTCATAGAAACACGTATGTCTTGAAAACAAATTGTACGAAAGTTTTGAACACCTTCTATCAGCACTTACAATTAACTTCTGTAACTCTTCATAAAGCTGGCTTCTTATAAGACTGCCTTTTGTGCATATTTCTTGACATGAAAGCGCGATTGGTTGTTACCTAACATATTTGCATACTTCCATCTACCTCTGCAGCGAATTGCATCCTCTTCAATTCTTATTGACTTCCGGAAACTAGCATTTTCCTCTCCGTGCTTAACTTTTGGATGTGAGTGTACACTGTTAAAAATTTGGTTCAAAGTTTCACCAAACTATGGTGCTGAAAAAGTTGCAACCAAAAGATGGTAAAACACTGAACCATTATTTGGTGCTTTGGTTGAACCTTTATTTGGTAATAGGTTGAACCATTATTTGGTAATAGGTTGAACCATTATTTGGCAATAGGTTTAACCATTATTTGTTAATAGGTTGAACCATTATTTGTTAATAGGTTTAACCAAGAATTGGCAGTATGTTAAAGCAAGAATGGGGAATGTTGAACCATAAATTAGAAATGCGTTAAATGGGCTATATTACAATATGGATTGAGAATACCTTAAACCTTTAATTATAATTATGTTTACCGTTAACTGTAAATTATAGGAAGTTATTTGAGAGTTCAGTCATAAAATTTTCTATTATCCATTTTTCTGGTATTTTTTTATTCAATTACTGCTATGGCACCCTTCTCCTGGTACTTTTTTTAATTCATTACTGCTGTGGCTAAGATATTTAGAAATTTCTTATGCAAATCAGCATATCTATAGCAATAATTATTGAAAATTTGGCTAGAACAGCAGATTTACTTGCATAAGATTGATTCAGTTTTGAGAGAATGAAAGTATAAAATATATATCATTAAAATACACATTTGCAATATATTAGCATGTATATAAAAATATATTTTTACAAAATTAAATGCCTTACACACCAATAGGAATAAGTTAAAATGTAACTGCTCATTGCAAGAGCTGAATTTTAAAAATTCATGTTTGATATGCCTTCACTTGTAAATTAAATTGCATTAGCTTTGAGATTCAAGGTCTCTAGTATTTAAATTTACAACAGAAATTGCTTTCTCATAACAAAATTGATATTATACATTGTGTGTAATGTGTAATTAACAGCTATTCAACTAATTACTATTATACTATATAAAGAAAAATTATTCCATGCATAATTCTTATTTTCATTCACATGCCATGACACTTACCTTTAAAATTTGGAGACCAGAAGTATTTGCTAGAATCTGTAAGGTTTCCCATGTCCCCTCCTCACACAAAAACAAGTTTTACTTTATGGTAATTTTTTATTTACAATATGTTAAAATATATTATGAAGCATGATAAATTATAATACTTATGTACCTATACAATAAAGAAAATTTTCCAAAGCTATTAATATTGTTCAATAAATTCAAAAGTAAATTCCATTTTTCTGCAGATTAAACATATCTCTTGGTAGCATGTTATATAGAAACGTAAACATTTCATGTAAAATAAGTCAGAGGAAAAACATAACTTAAGATGGCAAAGCTTTAATGAAGAACACATTTAAATCCACATAGACAAATTTTCTGCAACTGCTACGTAAGAAAAGTAATTCATTAAGAAATATTTTATGCTGAATTTTGCACAGACATACATGTAAGCATAATTTAATAAATTATATCACTTATATTCTGTTTAAGAAATTTAAAATGAAACTACTCATAAAACCTGTCGAATGATTACGTATATTTTATAAATATTTTAATCATTATTTTTCAGAATTTAATAACAAGTACTTCTGAATAATTAGCATACATTATTATGCTTATATAGAAACAGGACATACATCAATAACATTCTTCTAACTTGAAAACTTTAATTGTATGAAATAAATAAGATAAATGTACTTGTAAAGCATGCATGGGGGGATATTTACCATTACTTATAATATCGACAAAAAGCATTTTGCAATTTCATATCCTGGAGTATTTAAACCAATAAATCTCAGAAAACACAAGTGTATGTAGTAGTCATTTTAATACATTTGTGAAAATTTCAATAGGATATTTAACAATATCATGAAACCCAAATTTAGAATTTTTTATTTAACAATTTAATGGTTGTCTCATATACTTAAACAGTTCTTGCAGTTCATAATCATTAGAAGAGAGACGCAAAGAATGCATGGTACTCAACATTAGATCAGTGATTTTTCACACTGTTGGTTGTATCGGAAATGCAACGGGTGGTAATTTGTGGGCACAGTGGTCTGACAAGCACATTATATCAAGCTCAGCGACGGTGTACCTCATAACGCACCATTTGGTGACTGCACTCTTTTGCCAGGATGAATTTCATAAGCTTGTTCTAATGTTCCAATTGAGATAAGTCACAACACATTCTGATCTTGCATGGATGTCGAGGTAGTCTTGGGGAGTACAGGGTCAGGCCTTCACAACCAGTGATTGAAAGAAGACAACATCTTTTAGATACTGTTTGTAGCTCTATTTCAACATCATTGGGAACCTAAAAAAAGAAGCGTTAATACACAGCTACATAACATCATGCATTATCTAAACTATTAATTTTATATTTATTTTTTCTTTCATAATTCTCACCCTCGTATCATGACTGATGTTACTATTAGTATTACTAGGTTATACTGACTGATGTTTCTGTGTTTTAGTATATAAGTTACAACAAATATATACTATCATTGCAATATATACTAAAAATAACATAAAGCATCCATAATATATTAAATTTAATTAATAAAAACTTAAATATTCATTTTGATTGGTTTATTTGGATGCAGCAAGCCACTCGATTGCTATCTGACTAGGGTATGTACATTGGGTTGCATTCATGTTACACATGGAGGAAGCCAAACATGCAGGCAGTGCGTTTGCATGGATTCAAACCTGGGTCGAAATGCCAGTGTTAAACAGTATCAACCATATCATTACTGGTAGTAAAATGTTAGTTTTACTTTTAGTTTCTAATAAAAAGTATAGAAGAAACAAAAACACAATAAAAAAGGAAGATGCATTAAAAACAATTTTTGTCAAATACCAGGGCTAAATATCAAATATATGGCTGGCCGAACATCAATACTTTGAGATATTGAGGATTTTATTTTTTAAAAAAGGAGGTATTAAGACTATCCCCGAACCCAGCAAAGAAGCACAAAAATGTACTGATGAGGCATTGCATCATGCCGCCAAAAAATATTTATGTTGAAATGTGTTGCTGCTGGTAGAGCATACATTCCACCGGTATTTAAAAAAATCTAATATATAATGTATATTAATATGCCTACACATCTAAAGGTATATTTAGTAAAAAATACACAATTATAAGAATTATAAAACATTAAGCATTAAAAAAATACAAAACATTAAGAAAATTAGCTGGATTACATTATTATACCAGCACCAAAGTGTTTATTTTACTATTATAAACCTACCAATATTACCCAAATATATTTATGTGGCAATTTAGTTGTGCCCATAGCAACCCCAAATGGCTTTCCAGACATTTCACCAGTACGACGGCAGATTATGATCCCTTCTATGGGAATTTCTGTGTTTCAGTATAGCGGTGAATAGCATATTGCAGTTTTCATCGGCGAAATCTCAGACTTAACTTCCTACACACATACAGTGCAATAAGACTTGTTTAAAGGCATCATGTGCCTTTTTTTTTTTTTGTGTGTGTCATTTTATGATTTTGGTGCCATGGTTGTTCAAAATGCTAAGTTTCTGGAATTCTCTGCTGCTTCCTTCAGTGAAAGCAGATCGCTGTGTACGTGAAAAGAAGAGTGGAAAAAACCCAAGAAGACTGCATGTCTTATATGGAAAAAGAAAAGAAATTATGAAAGCAGCATTTTTGAACTAGAAATAAGGATATCCAAACAAATATCTCTCTCCAGTCAGCAATCAATTTGTGACTTTTTAATGGGGATGAATAATCAGAAAATACCAAAAGGTTTTTGAAAATTATATGTAATATATGACATTACATTTAAAAATAAGAATAATACAAGTTAGTAAAGGTAAAAATAGAGAAGCTAGATTTTGGAAAATTTTTCTTATGTAAAGCACGGGTTCTCAAGTTTTTTCTTACATAAACCCCTTTTAAAAGAACTTTAGAAAAACGTTTTCTTCATCGAACCCCTTACATTTTTCTCTGTAATGCAGCATAATCAAAATACAAATAATTGCAAATAAATAACAGCAAACTAAAATTTTGAACAAAAATTTTAAAAAAATGGTTTATTGGATTTATTTTTTTTAAATCTTTATTTTTAATTTTACAAATATAAACAAGTTGCCAGAAACAAAATAACGGATTTTAACTGCACAAAACTTCAATTTTAATTACACCGAAGTATGAATAATTAATGTGATCTGTGCATTCATGTAATTCTTTTAGCATTTGGCATAAAATTGCTCAATTCTCAAATCACTTCCATTACAAATATTCAACCTGTTTCTTTCTTCCCATAGTAAATTGCTGACTTGACTCAAATCTACTTATACTAGGTTAGAAGAGGGAAAAGGCAATGTTGGTTTGGTAACAACTTTTATTTTGGGATATTATTCTTGTATGACATTTAAAATCTGAAATAAAGCATATACGTACCTGCACTTCTGGAATCAATAGGAATCTTGACTATGCTGATTAATTGCCACTGCAAATTCGGCTGTCAATGTCCAGATCTTCATCGACTCCCTATAAAATTTCCATGCCCACCTTGGGGCCACTTGCCCGCCTGGAGGCGATTGGGATCCCTTGATACAATGATATGATTGCAAAAAGCACTGTTAGCTAAGAAAGTGGAAATTTTCAGAAACACAACTTTTTGTAGTAATATATTTTGAAAATATAACAGCTTAAAAACTGAATATTTTGAATATTTCAGCAATTTGAAATAATTAAAAAGAAAACTGGAGCAATTACATGTACAGTTACTGATACAAATCAGAGACTTATACTCTGAGAATTTAAACTGAAAATTTACTTTACCTTTATTACTGTCATCTTGAAAGAATATTAATATTTACATCAAAATAACTATAAAATATACATTTAATTTAAATTTATCAAACGTTTTTATTGTATTCATGTATAAGCACTTAAAAGTTACCTAAAATAATTACAAAAAAGGTAAAGTACAAATAGTCCTCTGCATATTATTTGAATTAAAAAAAATGGATGTCTTCGAAACAAAATGTTATTTTGGATGACTTCACAAGTAAAATTAAGCAAAAAGTTTAAATTATTCAAATAAAAAATAAGGTTTAGATTATATAAACCAAAAATCAACTTGCAAAAATATTCAAGGAAATTCCACAGCATCAGTTTTGCACAATTATCTTCATTTATTTCCTATATAACAGGCTCTTTTCTCACATACACTAATGTAATGCTTTCTAAATGACGTTAACCGTATTTGGCAATATTTGTTACCCTTAACAATAAATTATACTGCACAGTTAAAAAAATAGTACTTAAATTAAATCTTTGTGTTATGCTCTCCAATTATAAAAGAAGTTAATGCATCTATGAATTATTGATATCAAATAAAAAATAAACAATGTCAATTACTCTAATATTCTGCCATATTTACCACTAACGAAATGACATATGAAGAAATAACACTTAGCTCATATTCTAACTGGTTAGAAATAATCAATTATATTTTTAAACAATCAAACTTCGTTTTGCAGATTTAAACACAAATAAATACAATTTCAATAGCACATCTTAACTACTTCAGAAAAAAAAAGTCTCTTATTTGCTATTATTTTAAATGCCTGATATTAATTAAATTCTTAATGCAAAGTTATTTCTTAAAATCAGAAACCATAGTCAAAATTCATTTACGTTCCACCTCAAACTACAAAACATGATTTTGCAGGATTATAAGAGGGGTTAAGAGATAATTATTTTTGTCATTTCGGCTATTAAAAATACTACCAGTTTGGCAAAATCTTTCTTGATCTTGAGAAATTCAACAAATTAACAATGTATCTGTAAAAGCACAAATTAAGATACATTTTGAATGATAAGTAAAACAGAAATTTACTCCCAGTTTGGCAGAGAAAATGTACAGAATTTCTTAAATTCCAACATTTGTGGCAGTTTGATGCTAAGCTGAATGAGTACCTAGAACAAAATCTATAAATTGTTGGCATTTTTGTAGTAGCTTGGTGAGCAATCATAACAGTATGCATAATAAACACAACTGTTCAAGTTCAATATATATTATTATATGAAATATTGAAAAACAAAATTTTTAAATACCAAGTTTGGCCAAATAAGGATGCTTTCGAACAGAATATTTAAAAACATGGCTAAATAACAATAATTCAATGCATCTTTATCAAAAAATTCTTCTCGTAAAAAGGAAAGTTTAGATAATATTTCAAAATGGTTTTAATCAAACAATAAGATTTAATAAACAAAAATTTTCACAAAGCAATAAAAAAACTTGCTACTTCAACAAAATATTCCAAATACAGTTTTATCATGTCAATCAATAACTTTCAATTTTGCTGGGATCCCTAGGGAAAGTTTTCATAATCAACATACTCTTTGAAATCATCAGCACATTTTTACAGAGATAAAAAAACTTGGATATTAAGCGTAGTTAATAACAGTAAGCTGACCATAATCTGAAATTTTTAGCACTTTCAATGATGATTGACACTGTACCAAGATTTTCATCTAGAGAAAAATTAAACCATAAATTTAGTTTTAAACAACAAGACTTAAATTTTCATGTCAAAAAAGTTTTTTTAACGTTTTAGATGAATTATGTGCTTCTTATTTCTCAAGTTCACAAACAGCGTAAGAACTATTATATTCCAATACTGATGCTGACAGAACATTCTATGTTTGTATTGTAGTATTCTATTTTCTACAGAATGACTATAACGTATTTTATAGCAATACATATTACGTAATATATGCAGAACTACACATTATGTTATAACAATGTTTTTACTAAGAATGTTCGGGAATCTCTTTTTAGACTTCTATTCAGCTACGTTCTAT
Organism: Stegodyphus mimosarum; assembly: GCA_000611955.2. Lineage (NCBI taxonomy): Eukaryota > Metazoa > Arthropoda > Arachnida > Araneae > Eresidae > Stegodyphus > Stegodyphus mimosarum. Next base: position 111,634 of record KK112484.1, read on the forward strand.
ACAGTAGTAATAACCAAATGGTGAAAGTAGGCTTCAGCACTAACGCCACTCATTCCAACAAAATCATTAAAAAGTTACTGCGAATGCATTTTAACACCATTTTGTATCTTACATTTCATTAATACATAAATCAAAAAGGAAACAAACCAAAAATATACGTACCTTGTAATTATCGAATACACAACCGACTATCCGTTAACAGATTCAAACAGCCGCCATTAAACTTTCTAAAGATGGAATCACGGGAAGACCAGGCATGCGCTGAATGCTTCGGTTTGATTGGCTGCAAAGTATTCCTTAAAAATAGTGAAACGTTTACCTAGTTGGATCGTTTCACCAAATATCAGTGAAACGTAAAATCAAGTGAACCATGTTTTGGTACTATCTTTGATTTTGAACCATTAAATGGTGTAACGTTGGACTAAAATTTTTTACAGTGTATATATGTAAATATACTTTCAATTACTGCTTATATATATATATGAGTAGTAATTAAAAGTTATTTTCTGCCTTATTTAATCTGCGCTCTTTGAACGCAGGGAAAAAATAAGAAAGAAAAATATTCCTACGATATGATTCATGTCCGTCCACCCTATTTCTCCAATAAATGGGTCCGAATGGCGCATGCGTGTTTGTGCTTATGGTCGCAGCCGGTGCTGTTAAACTACATCCATTTTTACTTCCTTGTACGAAATAAAAGAAGTACTGTAATCGCAAAAAATTTGGGTGTCATATTTCAACAGAAATATTCATTTCATCAGTCCCCGAATCCATTTGGACTTTTTATACGGCCAGAATGAAAGAGTCCTTTTTCCAAAACGGATTGTAAAATGGACTGAAAATGAATTCAAGGAGTTTTCGTGACATATGTTCGTAGATATGTATTTATGTATCTCGCATAACTCAACAACCACCGTTGAATTTTTGTATATAGGACTGCTATAACATCTAGTTCTGCACCTTCTTTTCTTATTGCAATCGCAGCACCAACGCATACATATATACATACATACATATGAATATATATATATATATATAGAGAGAGAGAGAGTACTTTCAAGAACAGAAGTATTTAAAAATAAAATCATGTTAAGTCAAATTAAAAAAAAATGAATTTCGACAAATAACTAAACCTACGTTTAATGCGGTTTCCCGGTTCCTGTATTTATATTTAGAAAAGTTTTATACTAGTTATGAAAAAATAAAATCATACGAAGTTTGACTCCAGCATGACAAAAACTGACTGAGACATTTAATTTCAGAATTTGCCTCGAGGGATCGGTTAATTAAGTTAGAAAAATTCGAGGGAACAAGTTTAAATGAAGTGCAGCAAAAAATATGTATAACTGAATAGGTCGCTCAAGGCAGTCATGTGGTGTCCATAACAGATTTTTTTAAATCACGTTCTTTATTCTTCATAATTTCAAACTTTAATAAAAGAGTATAATTTAATTTTTTCTATACTTGCGTGAAGCATATAAGAAGTTTAAGTGTAGCCGAAGCTAAAAATTTCGCTGAAACTGAATTTAATTGTCTTATTACTCCTTTTCCATTCCCCCACCGCTGCAGAAAATTAATGGCCTCGCTGATTAAAAAACAAAAAGAAGAGAGATAAAAAAATTAATGGAATACAACAGTGCTATTATTAACTCATTTAGCATTAATTTTCCTATGTTCAGCAGTTTTTTTTTTGTTATCTAAACTACACAGTAACACATAGAATTATATTAAGATTGTAATCATATGGTAAAGATTATGTAAAATCTAAATTCCTTATTTCAGGTAACATTGATTAATTTTTTAAAGTTTTTCTGTGGAGATTTAAAAAATTAATGCTATTTCTTGGAAGATTTGTAAAATGCTTAAAAGGCATTCTACTGTACATATTTTTTTAAAATTATTATTATCACCTCACTTTTCATTATTGTGGAACCACCAATTTTTACTGTTTAATGGTTCTACATTGACGATGGCATGAAAAAAAAAATATATCAACAAACAATACGTTAAAGTGACGGAATCAAAGACAGAGGTTTTATTTGTGAAAGTATGGATTATAATGACAGTCTTTTATGTTGCATGATAAACATACTGGTTAAAACGAAAGTGTTTTAATGCTGCGTAATATACATACTATTCGTTCATGAAGACAAGCTATTCATTAAATCTATCTTTACTCCCGTTCCCTTGTTTCTTACAACGTTGCAATAACAAGAATTTCTTGGTGTCTTCTAAAATTAATTTTATGAAGCTATATTTTACTTGTAAAGTACAGTTCAGAATCTACAAACTGATGTCAAATTCTATTATTTTTAGAATTTCATAGATAGTTAGAAACAGGTAATAGTATTTCAATCACGTCTTGTTACATATCGGTTGCTTAATTAAAGCTTTGGCTCGAACGTTGCAATCCATATTTAAAACATGGTAAAGTTTTAAATAAGCCATTGCGTAAAAATGCTTATCAGACTTCCTTTGTCACCATTCTTGGTGTCTTCTAAAATTAATTTTATGAAGCTATATTTTACTTGTAAAGTATAGTTCAGAATATACAAACTGATATCAAATTCTATTATTTTTAGAATTTCATAGATAGTTAGAAACAGATAATAGTATTTCAATCACGTCTTGTTACACATCGGTTGCTTAATTCAAGCTTTGGCTCGAAAGTTGCAATCCATATTTAAAACATGGTAAAGTTTTAAATAAGCCATTGCGTAAAAATGCTTACCAGACTTCTTTTGTCAACAAAAGACTAATCATGTGTTATATTTGAGGTAAGTTGCTTTTAGCAGATATTTATTAGAATGTGGGAATACGTGAGCGAAATATATTTCAGGAATTCATTTTCTCAATGACTGGCACACTTTTGGGATGATCAATTCAGCATTTCATTACGCATTCTTAGAAATTGCTGTTTGAAGTTACATTAATATATTCCAGATAAAACAGTGAAAGTTAGACCAGAAAAGATCAGCGTATAAAATTAAACTCCACTGTGAGAAAAATTTCTATAGATGCCATAGCTCTTGCTATGTTAAATTACAGGAGTGTTTTGAGACTTTGTATTTTTTAAAAGTAACTTTTTCAGGTACGTCTAAAACAGCAACTTTTATCTGACTATATTTAAGGATTTAAACGATAATAAGAAACTTTTCTTTATAATGCAAGCTTGACTTTTTCATATAAACTATTTTAACACATCTCTAACTTTTTTTTGACATCTATTTCATCTAAATATAGAATACACTTGAGTTGGAGGAGAGTTTATTTAACGATACATTATATTTTATAATAATTAAAGATCCACATTAAGCTAATGAATAATTGCTTTTAATTATTAACGAATAAACACGCAAAACATTTAAAACGTACGAAGCACATCGATGGTAAAAAGTAGATTTCTTTGCATTTATTAGTTTAATAAACACACTCTGCTATAGGGTATTCAGTAATCAGGGCGATAGTCCCTACTTAATCAGGAACGCAACGGTTGAGGAGGTGTCAGGAGGAATGGTACGATGGCCCACCCTGGAGGGAAAGGTCAGAACAACAGATAACAGTCTTAAAAAATGATTTTGATTGCCACAGCAACTCGAGAACCTGTCGAGGGTACGAAGACTGTCAATAGTGACATAAAAAAATGTGTGTATGTTTTATAACTGAAGCGACGGAGTCATTATTGCGAAAGCTTATTTGCATTCACTTCCCGTCTCTCTCATTGTTTTGTATCTCTTAGATCTTACGTTTCAAAGCAATGAGAGCGAAGTACGGAAATCGGCTGGTCTTTGAACATTTTCATCAGATGCTCGGTCCACTTCTAACAGGAACTGAAAGAGGTTTCTTCTCGAGCACTAATCGAGTGTTGTTTAAAAGCACATAAATCAAAGTGAGATTTCTTTCTGTCATCTCTCATAATTGAAGAATCCATTTATTTTATCTGTGTTTAATTGTTAAGTGCGTTAATTTATTTCTACAAGAGTGAACCGTCATCAATATGTAAACATCAATTGCAGGAATATTTATTAATACAGATCTTTCTTTATGTTGGAAAAGTGAAACACTGCACGTTAAATGCTGTGAATTATTGTTTGACAAATTACATTGCTAAATATTTGTATGAAATATATTGCCATTATTTATTAATTTATTTCAATTACTTTAGAAAAATCAAATTAAGATTATGTAGTTAATTAGAATTTTAGATGTATCTAATAATTTACCAAAAGCTGAATAACTGAATTCTTAAAGGCTTAATTCCAATGTCTCAGACCATTATCATTCGTATTTCTGTTTTGCATTACCATATGCATTAATTACAATCATATGCTACATGCAGACGATTAAAATGGATATTGTAGACAGATGGTTCGGTTTTTCCACTTTCGGTCGTAGAGTTTAATGAAAAAAATATCATATACATGTAATTTTTCAATGCGCAGATGAAGGAATCTGGTATTTTATCAGCTTGTGGCTGTAGACAGAGCTGAGTAGAAAGGCATGATGACGCGTTTAACACAACTTAGCTTGAAGTATCCCAATCTTTATTTTAACGCATATCAAGTCATCCTTTTGCAGACAAGATATTTTTTAATCATAGTTCTACAATTATTTCCATGTACACGGGTCTTAAAGTACGACGTCATCTTAGATGACAAAGCGTCTTGCCAGGAGGAAAGCATAAGCGAAAAGTGTCACAGCAATTCAAAGGAAGAAGGGAGGGAGTCAAATAGTTTCAATTTGAGTTTAAAAAGTTTTGTTTTACAATTGTTTTGATTGGACAAGAGGTATCTGCATTAAGCGTTACCTAACATTGAAAGATCTCGAATTTGGGAGAACAGATGAGTTTAGGGGAGAACACCAAATTTAGAATAGTTAATTTTGAGGTCGGCAGTCATTTCTTAGAGCATTCATCGTATTTTGTTATATTTTACATATATATGTATATTTCCAATGAAATTTGGAAACTTGTACTTAGGCGATAAAATACAAAGGCTAAAATACTATAAACAGAATCTCATGCGATCTTCAGCCTCTCAATAGCGTTTGAACAGATAGCTCTTTATTAGAGCAGGCCAAAAGAAGAGGTGATCAGCGTAAAACTGGAATTGCAGAGTAGACGCTTTAGACTGTCCAAAATCGCAATCCTGTACAAGTGGGCAGTCAAGCAATTACATGTGATTGTCTATCGGCGGGCAGTTATTACAATGACTTGAGAGTAAGCTAGTTAATGATGAAGACAATTGCTCCAGACTTTGTTTTTAATATGATTTTAAAAATCCCAAATAAAGGAATTTTTAATATAGTTGTGTATTATCCTAATAGCTGTTTTGACAATTTTGTTGGAAATACATTATCTTCTTTTTGGAGCAATTCTTTTTGCCATGTCATTCCTCTTATTACCACGTATGCTGTAATGAGATAAATTCCATTGTAGAACTATTTTGTCTTGGGAATTAGATAACTATTTGAGTAGTAACTGACATTCTTGCTATTTTAGCTTTGAAGTTAATTTACACGGATTGTCTGTGGCCTGTAAAGAAGCGAAGGAATCTGAAAGGATAAAGGCACATTAAAAATCTGGGACGTCTATGCTTTATAGTCAAATGTGATGTCCAGATTGTCTTAACTTTGCCATCAAAGCAGTGTTTTGAAAATCAATTAAGTAATAGGAGAAAATCGAGCTAAAAATATCAGCTCTGGGTCTGTCCTCATTTTTAAGTTTAGAGCCATTTGTATAAATATGTAGCCACTCGTTATTTGGATAACGTTCTTCAATCGTTTCCATCGCCATGGAAAACAAAATTCCGGGCCTTAAGTCCGATTTCAGAATAGTCTTACATAGACCCAGTCGCAAGACAACAGATTTCAGAAGGATATTAAAGGTGTAATATGAGAGATGAGTCGGAAAGGTTTCCTTCAAAAGAAATTCTAATTAATCATTCGTCAAATTAAACGGGTATAGTTTAAAAAATTTTAACCATTTAAGAAATACGGCTACAAAATTAACCTTTTCATTAAATTTTTAGGATTATTAAATGTATAAAGGAAATATTTTAGCAATAAGCGTAATGCAATCAGTTATCCTTTGCGAATGAAATTCTATTAAAGGTGTAAAAGTAAGCATTATTTCGAGAAAAATAACACTGGTCAATAGATATAAAATCTTGACTAGATGTGACAAAAATGACAGGTCAACACTTTTCTTACAGAATAAGTAAAAGTTATTTTCTGTGTACTGTATATTATGTCTATGTTTCTGTGTATATTTTGGTTTCAGATATTTACAAAGAATTTTAATAGCACTCATAACTTTTTAAGTGAATCATTTGAATCTAAGTTACTATTAGAGTTTTAGACGTTTAATGTTCTACTGATAAATTTTTCGTTAATTATTAAAAATTACTAAAGGTATAAAAAATTATTTTAGCAATGAGAAGAGTATCATTAATAATTTTTTATCAATGATATTATTCCGTTAAAGATGTAAAAATAGTATTATTTCAAGAAGAGAACAGATTATAGATTAAGGGTAAAACTTGTTTTCTACGTATGCAAGTATACTGGTTTCAGATATGCGCTCAGAATTTTGTTGTCACTAACAGTTTTTGAGTCAAATCTCTTGTTGAAGTTTTTAGAATGCATGGATATACGTGCAGTTAAATTATTAACTCAGGATATTGCAATTGAAGTTGTGGATTTGCTTTTATTTTTATTTATGAGCTATTTTAATATTTTGTTCTAGTTTTCGGTTTAATGCTGATTTAGCCCGTTCCCACCCCAACTTGATAGATGTATTCCCAGTTCAGCCTCACTAGAAAGTATTCAGTAATTTATTCTAAAACTGAGCCCGTTCTGGAAATATTCCGTCATTTTATTTGCAACACAATCTGCATACAACCTGTTTCATATGTAAAAGATTGCAGAGTCAATGCTATTAGTGCCATAATACTTTTTTAGAGTCATTTATCTTTATAGGACATTCTTGAGTTTGTAAACAAAATTACGTATCTATTTTAGCTTTACTTATATAGCGTATTTTTATAGTAAAGATTTTTATCCTCATTCTATGGGTTTCCCAGATGAGTCATGCGAAGGGAGAATGTTCAGCAGAATGTATATATCTAAATGCAACGATTTAATGTTTGTTTTGGGATATTAAGGATTACTCTACGGTTCCAATACAAAATTAGATCCAGTCAGATGGGGAGAATGGGCTATATATGGGCTATGGATACGCTACATGTGCCAAATGAGAATAGGCTGTTTATGGTGAAATACAGCACCTAATTAACACGCTTTGGTAGAAAAGATGCTTTCCAAACAGGCTTACTAATGTTTTTCCAAGCAGATCATTGATTAGATGTTATTGAAAGAGGTATGTTCTTATACACACATATATGTATTTATACACACACATACATTCACACATATATGCATGTATTCTAAGATATTTCTCCCATTTTCTTCGCATGCCTTCGTGATGTAGTGGTCACCAATCTGGGCGCTTATCCATAGGTCCGTGGTTCGAGTCCCGGCGAAGGTGTTGCTCATTTCACATCTCCTGCTTAATAATACCTAATGCTCCTAAACTGGCGCCCGAACTAAAATAAAGGTGGTGGATGATGATTTCCCACCACTGGGGTTTGGCGATTGGGTCCCCTGAACCCCAGTCGCCTTTTAAAAGGGGGAGTATATAAAGTATTTCTCCTACTTTCTTCGCATGCCTTCGTGGTGTAGTGGTCAGCACGCTGGACGCGTATACAGAGGTCCGTGGTTCGAGTAACGGCGAAGACATTGCTCATTTTTCATCTGTCTTGCTTTCAAAAAAATACCTAATGTCTCTAGAGTATTACACAAGTAAACAAAGCAAAAATTAGAAAACAACTGACTTTTATGTGCATAAAACTATAGTAAGATGAAGTAGGTTAATATAAATTTAAGTATGCTTATGTAAGCTATTATACCAAATGAAACAGAAACATAGCAATCTAAAAAGCAAGTCTTTTTCAGAAGCAAAACTTTTTTGCTCCTGGAAACGACAACGCTGTTTGAATGTTCTTGCAGTTGACATAAATTTATTAAAAATTTATGCCAAATTAAAGTTTTTTTTTCTTGATTTTAATTATTATTCTTATGTTATTTAGCTTTTCATTTGCTAGTTGGATATGGTTGAGGAAAATTTAATATTAGCAAACACTACTTTTACAGTTACATAAACAAACTTAAATCTACACGTAACTTACTTTGACAAATATATTCTTGCATTTTACATATCTTGTGTCTTTCTTAATCATTATTTTTACAAAAGCTTTACAATCTGCATTTCTGAGGCACTATTTCCGATCATTTTTCTACCAACTTTCCTGTGAGAACTATGACGGCAATTCTTCTGAAAATATTGGGATTATCATAATAAGTATCTTCATTTTCTGCAATTCTCAGTGATCAGTAATGTTAATTAAAGAAAAAAATACAGATTTTATATTATTTTACTGAAGATAAAATATTAATATATTATGTTTAATTATTACAAATTATTATTAACAAACATTAATATAGTGTACACAATAACACTTAATTAATGATAATTTTGTTATTAATTATTAGTAATAAACATAATTATAATAGTTATAATATATGTATACA
>KK112484.1:120590-133470 GCA_000611955.2 Stegodyphus mimosarum
TTTTATATATATTATATAAAATTATAATAGTTATTAATAATAAGAGTTGTTAATAAATTAACTAATAATTAATCATATCTTAATCCAATATATTGCAATTATACATAATCATAATGCTTACATAATTGGGCAAATTACGTTACAATATATTATTTATCAGTAGCATAATTGTAGAGACATTAGGATTTTTTAGAAGCAGAAGACGTGAAAATGAGCAATGCCCTCGCCGAAACTCGAACCACGGACCTCTCCAATACGCGCAGAGCGTGCTGACCACTACATCCCGAAGGCATGGAAAGAAGGTGAGAGAAATACCTTATGTAATGATTTAGGTATGCTTAAATTCATGAAACTGTAATAATGTCATCTAATGATTCCACTATCCCATTTTCAAATGATTCAGGAAGGTCAGTGGCGGTAATTTTCAAAATAGATATTATACTGTAAACTAAAATAAATTACTACAAAAAATGTCGGTAAAACAAATTTCAGGCCTTGTGACATCATCATCGTAGGCGGAGTTAATGGTGATGGTCATTTGGGTTATCATTGGCCAAATTCAAGCCGTTGTCCTAGCATTGTATATTTTTGCTTATATGCCGCCAGGACTCGAACCTTGACCCCTCAAATATGCGCTGAGTGTGCTACCGTTACACCACGAAGGCATTCTGGAAGGAGGGAGAAAATACCTTATAAAGTAACAAACAAAACCGACCGAAATGCGGGTACCTTTGAATTACAAAAAAATTAATTCAAAGATATTGGTGCCAAGGGATCGAGGTAGACATATCAGGACTTAGTGCTCTGTGTATACTCTTTGCAAACATGGTGAATTACTTACAAGGGTTCTTATCCTTACGTTCTAAGTCCTGAACTGGAACAGGGAGCGGAAGGTACGCTATGTTCTGATGTAACTGCTGGGCTGGAGAATAACTGCACGTAAAGGGATTTGAAATCCTTTTTTTTATTAATTCACTATTAATAACAAACCTCCCAATTCGGGAGAGATACAGAACGTAACAGACCACACTTTGGTCGAATTTAACAATCAAATAAAATTAAATACTAAACCTAAAATAGAACTTAATTAAACTTTGCTTCGCAGAGCAATTCGCGGAGATTGGCCTCTACCGAAAAGGGTGCGTAGCAAGGTGTACTAAATACTACCGCACTTTAATTTATTTTACAAAGCAATCACGTAGTAAGCACTATGGCTTATAAATTTAAACTGCTAGCTGGTCAGGCGAACGTTGAGCAGCGTGACCGTGATCTGAGGCAAAGCTCTCACACACCGAGAGGTTTCTACCTCTGGCTTAAATAGTGCTTGGCTGAACTTCAAAAATTAGCATAAGCTAAAAACGCGCGCTTCTTCTGACAGGAAGTTGAAGCAGAGAGGAGATAGAAAAGATTTAAATTAAAATAAACTTGGTTAGTTTAACTAAAACCTTACATACTTCCCGCCAGAATTGCGATAGTTAAACTACTTTGGTCCAAACGGACCATGTTGAAAACTAGCAATTCTAAATAGTCGAAAATTTCACTGTTCTAAACTTAGGCCAACTCTTACAAGGCAATATATGTTTGTGTAAAATACAGACGAAATTTTCTGGAACAACAATCTTCAACATTTTTTTTTTCAAGTCTTATTCTTCAAACAGTCTTACTCCTTCCAGCAAAATCTGGAAGGAAAACAACTTTAGTATGACATAATAACAGAATAATTCTAAGTGGTACAAATCCTTTTTTTTTTTTTCTGTGTAATTTTGCACACACACATTATCATTCAAGCACAATTAAATTCTTCCCCCGTATGCTCTCTCACCGGTGTTGGATGTAAAGCAAACCGCCATTGCGGGTTTTTATGTGTTCGGGGGTGTTCAACTCTTCCACCTACAATCGACTAACATTAGTTAGAACTTGACATACGAGACCTGAAAAAAACGCCCTATAACCAGCTAATCCTAAGGTTCTCACTAGCTTTATGTCTAACACTTTAAGTGTATTTGGTGGAGAGCCTAATTAACACTTGCATTCTAAAATAGTGAATCTTTAACTTTTCATGCATACAAATTCGCAGTTTGCACACAACATTCACATTAATATTGCACTTAACGTGCATTGCTAGCATAATATTATTTGTTACATTTCATAACACATTAACAATTTCACAGCAATCCTGAAATGCAAATAGAAGTTAAATTTCTAAGCTTACAGAAATATAGGTTAAATTTCTAAGCTTACAGCAAGTGCTTCCTATTCCTTTCTCAAGGTACTTTCTTGAAATATCAAATTACATTGAATTAATAGTCTACAGACTAAATCGTGTTTTTCAATTTTCCGAATTTTCATTCTAGACATTTTACAAGTCTTTAGACAAAGCGTCGTACAAAATCATTTAGTTAACATATTCTTTTCAGCAATTCATTGCTTTTACAGAATTAATCTATTTACAAAATTAAGTAATTTTAAATCTTTAAGAATTACAATTTCTTTTAACAAAACATTTTACTTTCCATATGAGAACTTATCGCTCACTTGGCGTAAAAGTCAACCTCGCTTGAGGTAAAATCAGTCCTGCAACTTGCAGTATACTCAAAAATTAACTAAACTTTTGAATACGAAATTGTACTTATCTTATTATGATCGTCCATCCTTTTCTTGGCCCAATCTTTAAAACTTGAGTAAGTTGTGGCCTGGTTCAGTTTCCTCGTTTTTCGTTGTTCTTTCGGAGCCTGCTCGTCTCTTTTTCTTTTGAAATTCCGTCGTTGTATCCTCGGCAATTTCCTTTGTAGAGGAGGTTGCTCCGCTGGACGTTTGGTGGACTGGGCCCTTCTCTCCTGGGCCCTTGCTCGTTGCTTGTCCTGGTTCCTGCTGTATTCGGGAAGTTGATTCTCAGGCTGCAATCGACGTTTCTTGCTTCTCAGGCACCTGTCCGATGATTCCACAGTTCTTTTGGATACATTGGGCTTCCCTTGCCCATTCTGCTTTCTTCTCTTGGTGCGCTCGTAATTCCGTTCGTAGATTTGTTCACCTGCATCGTGAGACTTTCTTTTGAAACCACCTTTTTGGTTCTTATTTCTTTGTTGGGGGGGAGCTTTCTTCTTCTGACATTTCGATGCCGTTGTAGCTGGTTCCTGCTGTTTTTGCTGACGTATATCTTCCTGGCTAGTCGATTGCCTCGGATCCTGAAACGAATCTTTAAATACAGCCATTTTGCTGCGATTATAGAACGGTTTTATTTGGTCCACATTCGCTTTGAGCGTTTGACCATCATTTCTTTTTAATATAACCACTGCCCCCGTAATTTGTTCAATTGTGAACGGGCCTTCAAAACGCGGAAAAAATTTCCCCACCTTTTCCTCTGGGGCATTTGACAAGTTGTGTTTAATCTTCAACACTTCATCTCCCACATTGTACTTGACCTCTCTTCTTTTTAGGTCATAGTACAATTTCTGTTTTCTTTGGGCCATTTCTATATTTTCCGTCGCTTCCCGTATTAACTTTTGTATATCACTCATTTTAAATTCTTCTGCCCTTTCCTGTACAAAGAACAGTTTATCTAGGGGGGTCAAGATCTTTCTTCCTAAGAAGAGTTCAGCGGGTGTTTTTTGTGTAGTATCGTGTTTGGCGGTCCTAAGGGCAAATGCAAATTCATTTATATGGCTATCCCAGGTAGAGTGATAGTTTTTCACATAACTACGAATTATTTTCACTACATTTCTATTCACCCGTTCCGCTATGTTTGACTGCGGACGATACGGGACCATCTTTAGATGACGTATGCCCAGTTTTGCACACATTTCCTCAAACATTTTACTAACAAACTGAGGACCATTGTCTGAAATAACTTTTAGGGGCGCCCCGTATTTTAAAATATACTTATTTAGAATTGAATCTACTACAATTTTTGCAGACGCGCGTTTTAACGGAATTAACTCTAACCATTTGCTAAAATGATCCACTATAACTAAAAGATATCGGCTTTTATTAACTTTACTTCGAGGGTAAGGTCCAAGTAAATCGATGCCTATTATTTGATTTGGGAATTCTGATTTAATACTATTTAGGAACCCGGCCGGGCGGAAATTAACATAATTATTTAATTGACATGTTGGGCACGACTGGACATACGCCCTAGTAAACTTTTGCAGTTCTGGAAAGAAAACTGCCTCGCGAACTCTCTGAACAGTTTTTCTTATACCTAAATGAGCCGAAATGGCACAATCATGCAACTCTTCTAATACATTCAACCTCATGCTAGCTGGGATAACCGGTCTATATTCATGATTCTCATTAGTAGCTTTCGTATAGAATAACAGTCCGTCAATTAATTCGTAATTTTCGGCCCTATTTCTTATCGGCACAATATCCGGATGATTGAAATTCTCAGGGTCGGCCAAATAATTGTATATATTTTTGAACTCCGGATCTTTTTTGAGTTCGGCTATTACTGTTTCACGAGAATCTAATACTTTGGATGTTAACATGGCTATCTTAATTACACTTCCATTTTCATCTAAGTTAATTCTGCTTAAAGCATCTGCCACAACATTTTCTTTTCCCGGCGTATGTTTAATTATTAGGTTATATTCCTGTAATTTGAGAGCCCACCTTATTAATCTGGGTGATAAATTTTTTCCAGAATAGAGTCTAGTGACCGCCGCGTGGTCGGTATATACAGTTACTGGAGAACTTCCAAAGAACACACGAAATTTCTGTACTGATGCTAACACTGCGAGAGTTTCTCTCTCTGTTGCGGAATAGTTTCTTTGGGTTTCATTTAATGTTCGGCTGAAAAAAGCCACGGGCTGACCATTTTGGGAAAGCACTGCACCAATCGCGAAATCTGAAGCGTCCGCTGAAATCTCTAATCCCTTATCCCCTTCTGGAAATTTTAAGACGGGAGCTTGAGTCAATGCGTCTTTCAATTTTTGAAACGCCAAGTTGGCTTCTGCTGACCACGAAAACCTAGCTTTTTTTCTTTTCAACTTTAGCAGTGGCTCAGCTATTTTTGCAAAGTCTTTAATGAAAGCCCGGTAATATGAACACATCCCGAGAAACGACGATAATTTCTTCGCTGTTTTAGGAACAGGATAATTTCTAATGGCTACTATTTTTGACTGATCCGTTTCGATTCCCTTTTGGGAAATTTTAAATCCTAAATAACGTAACTCTTTTGCGGCAAATTTACATTTAGACGCATTTATCTTTAAACCAGCTTCGTTTAACAATGAAAATACTTTTCTTAAATCTTGTAAGTGTTGTTCTAGAGTACTACTCGTAATTATAATATCGTCTAAATATATGAAAGTGCTTTTACCAAGGACTGGTCTTAAGACGATGTCCATACATCTTTGGAACGTTGCCGGCGCGCCGGATAATCCGAACGGCATTCTAAGAAATGCGTACGTACCAGATTTCGTTATGAACGCGGTTTTGTGTACGTCCTCGGGTTTTACCCCAATCTGAAAATAGCCACTCGTGAGATCTAATGTAGTCATGTATTTTGTAGACGAAATATTTCGAATAATTTCTTCAATTATCGGCAACGGATATACAGGATATTTTGTAACTGAATTTAACTTGCGATAATCTATAGCAAAACGCCACCGCTTCGGGTGCGTAATCGGGTAATCATTATTTTTCTTACACAGGACAACGGGGCTAGCATAACTGCTAGAAATTGGCGTGATGATTTTATTCTTTAACATCTCTTTAATATGATGTTCAATTATTTCCTCTTTTGTCCTATCATATCTATATGGCTTTTGCCTAACTGGCTGAGCGTCCCCCGTGTCAATGTCGTGGTTCACCACCTGCGTAAAGCCTGGTACATCACTAAATAAATTCGCAAAGTGACTTACCAGACCTTGGATTTTCTCTTTTTCCTCTGCTTGTAAATGTTCCAAGTCCAGCTGCGGGGGCTTATCATTCTTCGCTTCAATTGGCTTCATATTTAATGTTAGTTCTCCCCCCTTGAAATCAATTTTTGCTTCTGCCAAACTAAAAAAGTCCACACCTAGAATAATACAAGTCTGCAGGTTACGCACAATATAAAACAGGATTCTTACCTGTTCGTTGTTGATACGCACGAACAATGGTACTTTTCCTAAACAGCTACATTTTTCTCCTTGGGCCGCTATGACATCCGTGTCTCTTGCACTAAAAATTCTGTAACGTCGAAAGTGCTTCTTAAAGAATCTTTCCGATACGAAGCTGCTTTGGGCTCCTGTATCCAAGAGGGCTGTCGCCGGTATGTTGTTGATTAGAACTTCAATCTTCGGCAAACTCAAATTCTTAACGACCACGGTGTTTAAATTGATTTTGGAAGGGTTTTGCGCTGCTTCGGACTTCTTCACCTTCCTCGAAGAAATCCCTCTTAGTTTAAATTCTTTTTCTTCTGGTTGCCCTCGGAATCTTTGCTTGTTCTTCTATTAAATTCCCTTCGTTCGCCGCTCGCTTTAGGAGACACATCTTTCTTCGGCCATTGCTTCGCCTTATTCCCGTAACTTTGATTTTGCTTTTGCTGCGGTCTTGGCGAACTCCACTGACTTCTTCGCTCAAATTGGCGTCGTCGTTCGTTGTCGGCTGTTCTTCGGCTTTCAAATTGTACCGCGAGCTCAAATAATCTGTCTAATGTTGTTGGATTTCTTAGTTCGATGAAATCTTGAACTTGGGGCAGTAGCCTAGGAAGTATAACTTGAATAATTTCAGGATCCGGGCGACTTCCATACAAAAGCTTGAAAACTTGAATTTTCCTCAAAATAAAATTAGACAAATCTTCTATTCTTTCTTGGTATCGGCTAAACAGTTCAGCTTCCAATCTGGCTCGATCTCGCACCACGGGAAATGCTTTCACTAGAGAATTCTTGAAATTTTCATACGTGTATGTGGGGCTTCCTGGTTCCCCCAAGAGATTCTTTCCGATGCACTTGAACCAACTTAGCGCTTGGCCCTTCAAAGCGCTGGTAGCAAGAGCGACTTTCTGAAATTCGTGGACTGGATATAGCATGAAGTGGGAGTCTAGCTTTTCCAGGAAATTGATTACGGCTGTCTTGCCGTCAAAACTTGCCGCTGGCTTCATGGCTGCTCGCATGGTTTGTACGATGTAGCCGAATCCTTCTATGCCAGGAGGTGCTATCTCAGGATTCTGGACAGGTACAGCAGGTGTCTCAGGTTCGTCTTCTTGTTGTTGAGGCCATCCTCTTCTTTCTGTGCGGGCGCCATTATCAGGACTTAGCATTCTGTGTGTATTCTTTGAGAACATGGTAAATTCTGTAAAGGGTTCTTATCCTTACGTTCTAAGTCCTGAACTGGAACAGGGAGCGGAAGGTACGCTATGTTCTGATGTAACTGCTGGGCTGGAGAATAACTGCACGTGAAGGGATTTGAAATCCTCTTTTATTCAATCACTATTAAATACAAACCTCCCAATTCGGGAGAGATACAGAACGTAACAGACCAAACTTTGGTCGAACTTAACAATCAAATAAATTTAAATAAATTAAAATATAACTTAAATTAAACTTTGCTTCGCAGAGCAATTCGCGGAGATTGGCCTCTACCGAAAAGGGTGCGTAGCAAGGTATACTAAATACTACCGCACTTTAATTTATTTTACAAAGCAATCACGTAGTAAGCACTATGGCTTATAAATTTAAACTGCTAGCTGGTCAGGCGAACGTTGAGCAGCGTGACCGTGATCTGAGGCAAAGCTCTCACACACCGAGAGGTTTCTACCTCTGTCTTAAATAGTGCTTGGCTGAACTTCAAAAATTAGCATAAGCTAAAAACGCGCGCTTCTTCTGACAGGAAGTTGAAGCAGAGAGGAGATAGAAAAGATTTAAATTAAAATAAACTTGGTTAGTTTGACTAAAACCTTACAGACATAGTCCAACGCTACATCCTCACTGAACGGTTTAGGATGAAGACTAAATTCATCACTTTTAAGAGTTGCAAGAACGGCACAAGCTTCGTTGCGTTCTTTATCAGAACATATAACGTCAGTATAGGCATACAAGTGTCTCTCCGACTGTTAAGAAAGGACTTTTGAAACTAGTGCGCTCCAAAAGGTCCCATCTTTATAACGACCAGTAGATGCCGTCGTTTATGGTTGCAGTGGTATTTGATATGGATCTGTGTGACGTCATGTTCGTAGGATCTTGGGGTCTTTTGTGATAAACTAAGTTTACCATGACAGCGAGTATGTACCTAAAAAAGTGCGACTAACATACAAATTCTGCTTTTGCTATAAAATTTAATGCAGCTTCCGCATCATATATAATTGTGTGGAGTGTAGTGAGTGAGAATTTTTTAAGATACTAAGGCAATTTGGTAAACTTCCACATCATTTTCATTGCAGTACAATATGTCAACAACATTCATGTGTTCATTAATAGCAGCATTTCTAGACTTTTCTCAATAAAATTATACCCAACCGCATACGGAACGGTTTATATATTTTCTGTACTTTTCCCTGACCTGAGCAATCCGCTTATAAGACGAAAGAATACTGATTACAGTAATCAGGAATTTCTGCGAAGTGACCAACTGTTTAGACCAATGGCTCTCAACCCTTTTTGCTCCATGCACCCCTTTCACCCCCCACAACTTGAGAAATGCATACGCACATTTATTTATTTAGATTGTTTTCGAATGTGTTTGGTTAATCAAACAACAAATATATATATATATATATATATAAAGTTAGTAAATATTAAAACGTGAATAATAGGAACTCTTGATTTAGACCGTTCCGCGCACCCTGTTGCTCAGGACACTATCAGTGAACAAACTATACTCGTTTAATCGACGCTGGGTAAGCTTTTACCTTACTTTTCGGTGATGACAATGCTTTGGGCCGACAGCTTTTATTTTTGCAATTATTTTACCCAAATGGACGGATACACTTTTCAGGTATCCTTTTGGCTATTGCTTTGGCTAATGTAATATCACTGCATGTACCAATTTTTAATAAGCTTGGATAATTTCTTAATTGTGCGTTAACGTATTGCTTGTTGAAAAGGGCATTTTTCTCTTGATGAAATATGAAGAAAACTTCATAATATACAGAAATATTCTAGAAACGAAAAATAATTTGAAAAAAAAAAGAGTTCTTAAGGACGCAAAAATGACAAAATAAACGGTAAAAGTATTGTTGATTAGTATATATTCTTAGTATTCATAGTTTTGAAATAAACTTATGACATTAATTTTGCTTCAGAATTTAATTGCATAAAAATAAAGCAAATACAATACCAAAAAATTTCATTGATGAAATATTTATATTTTAATTGACGGATTAAATGCAAATGCATCAGATTGTGCAAAGGCATAGAACCTTTTAAGCAGATCATAATATGTGAAAAATTATCATTACAGGATTTTAAAACGCCATCACTAGTTTATTTAAGAAACTAATAAAAAATGGGGAAATTTAAAATATGCATTTAATTGCCCATTAGAAGTAACTTAAAGAGTATTAAGCTGTACGCTTTGATCTAGATTTCAGAGATCATAAAAATGAATATCTCAATGTATTTTAATTTACAAATTAAAAAATAATTTACAGATGAAGCGTTTTTAATCTAACTTAATTTAAGAAGATACAAACTATTATTATTTTTGGCTTAGTAATAAAATTTTAACTCAAGGATAGCGCAGAAATACTTATAAATAATTTGCAATGCATTTAAGACAAATTTTATTGAAAGGTTAAAAAATCTATTTCATCTTTTAAGAACTGGAACTTATTACTCTAAATTATACACATTACACATTTTATTTAATTCTGCAAAAAATGACCTAAAACATTTAACAAATCTCTAAGAGTATATTCCCCTTTAAGGGTCATTCACAATGCTATCATACAGTTTAACCTCTAAATTTTACATATAAAACATTGCAAAGAATACGTAGAAAAATTTGTGAAACTCCCGAAGCATGAATTTAAAAGAATAAGTCCTGTATTTACTTGCAGGAAACACTTTACATGCAGTGGCTTCATAGTCTATCTTAGTAGGATAAGTAAATGAAGTAGTGAACAATAGTAATGGACTTCTAAATGAGAAACATGATTAAAAAAATTATAATGTCATACCATGTATTTTTACAATTTACACATTGTAGTGCACGATTCACGCGCAAAATTTGTTTTTTTGCTATGACAGTTAGTTCTCTTAATACTAGATTGTTCTTGTACGAACCTTTAACGAACTACATTAATGAACCATAGTAATGCAAACAACCTATATTGATGTACAAGCACCTTGAAACTTATATAGATGCACATTGAAAGCAAGCAACATTCGCTGCAGAGAGAAAATGAAGCCATACGCTCTGAGACCCAATAGGGGGGAGCGAAAAGAAATAAACGAGTTGCTGAAAGAATATTTTACCTGCCGTAAAGCGGTTTAATTTCCAACTGCACTGAGCGAATGACAGTATTCATTTAAAGTCTGCGAAATATGCAGAATTGTAAACAAAACTAAGGTTATATCATAAGGCAAAAAATAAAGCTTTTTCAGTTTAATTTTCGGAAAACTTTGTTCGCTCTGAATCGCTTAAGTTGTACTGTCACCGCTCACAGCTTAAGTTGAATGTAGTTTCAGTTTTAATTGGATTCTGTGCCATGTAGATAAAAATTAATGTTAAATTTGTCTACAGTGCAAATGTTCTTGTCACTCAACATTAATCCCCTGTTATTTATATTTTCCTCTGAACTTTATTAACAGTCCATCATTTGAAATTAACTAAACTTTCGAACCTGTTGGACATTTCATCTTTTCGTAACGAAGGACGTTGTTGAGAACGCATAACAGACGTTAGGTAAATGCTAAGTGAGGGAAAAGAATAACATGAGCAGCGAAACCTAACACGCGAAACGAACCCATAAGCTTCAGCATCGGCTCCGGCTGTCGGCCTCAGCTGACCACCCTATCATACCATACTCCCCCCCCCTTAAATCTTCTGTGACATTAGGATCTAATTACAGCCCAGACATCAGTCTAAGACTCTAAACTTTAAAAGCCTGAAATTACCCTATAATTTCTCATAGTCCCTTTTTCTTAGTCTTAAAAACAAGGAAAGTGGATGTTGAGGGCCCCAAGCTGGTTTAATTAGTCCTGTTTTTTATCTGTCTATATCTGTTTTATAAACATATAAAATACCAGGTATTAAAAGCAACACTGCATGATAACATTGGTCAGCTGCAGGTTTGAATAAATTAGGTTAAAAAATTTTGTTTACTCTCATTAATTAAAGTGATGCGTATTTAAGATCTGGCTGAATTGTGTGATACATAGAGAATTTGGTCTTAGCTGGTATTTTCCTATGTTTATTAAATACGCATTCATATCAGTCCTCCACATTTTTTCTGAAATCCTTCCTGCCAAATATTAATTGCTGCCACTATATACCATAAATACTACGTACATGTATTGGTGTGAATATAAGCACCTTTACCTAAACACTGACGAAAAATCAAATCCCAGCACTAAAAAGAAGTTGTGCTGCATATAGGAATTTGGAACGCATATCTGAGCACCTGAAATATGAAAGAAATTTCGTACTGGACGAATAAGTGTGGCGCTAGTAGCACGACCATGAATATGCAAATCACGTATGTTTAAATACGCGACGTAAACTTCGCGTGCTTTATTTATCTTCCGGATTGAGCGTTGTGAACGAGATTTGCGTTAAAAATACCTTTAAAAAGGCGAAGAAGGCAGTATCAGTAGCTTACAGAATCAGCAGCTGCGTTAGAGTTTGAATAAGGTCATGTAATAGGGTACAAGGTGGATTTTCTTTTTTTGATACTGAAGAAAGACTTGGCAGAAAAAGCATTGCCGCCACTCGAAAGGAAGACCGCCGTATTCGCCGCATGTCTGTGCCACATCAGACTGATCTGTAGCAAACATTCGAGCTTTTGTTGGCACCAGATGACATAGCGAACTAGAACCAAGCTGCTTGATACGCGAACCCATTAGACCTACACATGGTCTGGGGAGCAATTTCCTATGAGAGCAGGAGATGTTTCGCCCTTCTACTACACATCTTGACAGCAAATTTGCGCGTTAGAATGCGATTGCACTGGTTGTCCAGCCATCCTTGTCATGTCTCGTAATATTCCATGGGGGCCATTTTCCAAAGATAACGCGCGTTTTCATACTGCTGCTATCACCCAATGTGGTCTAGAAAGTGTCGACATGTTGCCTTGACCTGCGAGATCACTAGATCTTTCTCCCATGGAGCACGTATGGGACATGATTGGATGACAAATTCTGCGTGAACCACAATCAGCGCGAAACTTTGCTGATTTGGCTGACCAAGTGCAACAGGCATGGAATTCCATCTCACAAAATGACATATGGCATCTGTACATCACAATGCATGCGCATTTGCGTGCATCATGGCGACTACAGCGGTTATTAATGTACCACCATTTCACATTTAAAATTGTTATTCTCGAGCACATTTTAAGCAGTGACCTTAAAACATTAATAAAATAAATATATTACCTAGACAAATGCTTTGTCTTCATTTAATTTCTCTGAGCTGATTTCTTCTTGGTGTTGAGATTTCATGTCCATTATGCACTCTTGTTCGGGTGCATACTGAACCCATTCATACTTATACCATTCATACTGAATTATCTGTTGACCTATCCATTAATCTATGAACATGCGTGTACTCAAGTGCTCGTATATGAATAACATAAGTACGCTCAATTAGTCACTTCACTTAGTAGATTAGAAGCAAAGCAATTATAAATGCCCTTGACTTTCATAAGGAAGGTGTAGCTGTACCTTACACGGACATAACCTATTTAGGACAAAGTAGATAGCTGAAGAAGTAGTCAAAAAGAAAATTAGAAACGGTC